>JAPMOQ010038391.1:207651-257070 GCA_026543055.1 Argiope trifasciata
TATAAGGAAATTTTGGCAATGTTTTTCTGCCGTGCTGTCACGACGGCTGATGTGCAACTATCCCAGATGCTTAGGCAGGGAGGGAGCAACACAGTCAAGAGTCTTCAACAGCATGTTATGTCAAAAATTCTACTGCTCCAAAATCTTTCTAATATAGTTTCATGATTTCAAAAGTTGCACTTTAGCTGCCAATAATGAAATACAAAATTGTAATAAAATTCATGAATGAAGTCATTTCTTCACTAAAGAATCTAAAGGGAAAAATACTTCTTAAGTTTTCCCACAATTATTTTCTTTATAATGCCTGGATAGATATAAATCGAAATAAACAGAAGTATACATAGAGCAACAAATAAGCGTAAAATAAAATAATTAAAACAAATAATCATAAAACAATTAGATAGCACTAAAATTTATGAAAAAATATAAAAAATGCATAAAAAAGAAGTGTATATATATATATATATATATATATATATATACCTTGTCGAAAAAAGTCAAAAATTTTAACCTTTATCACTTATGATTAAATTTAAAGAACTAATTCCTATCTGTAAAATTTTAAAAAGAGGTGTAAATTCAGTAGCAAAGCTTTATGGCTTCCTTTCTCATAATAAATACATTCATTTTGGACTATTCAGCCTAATCTAAATCACTCAATAAAGAGAATCTGTACTTTAATCCAGTGATATGCATCTGACAACCCTGAGTTTTATGTTGTGATTTTTTTTTTCACTAACAAGCATGCCAAACAATATTATTTGTAAATTTTACTGCTGTCGCATGTTTTCGGAAGTAGGTTGTGACCGAATTTTTGGAATCCAAATAAATGTAGTTTATTCGAATATATTAAAAGCATTCATATTATTCATCGAATACTCAAGGGAATATTCATTAAACAAAAAGTGAATTCGTCAACATTCTTTCGAACTGACAAATTCTGATTGTTAGTATTGAGTTAACTAATTTCGTCATCCAGCTAGATTAATTAATTTAGAAATGCCCCAGAGTAAAACTTTAGATAGTGAAATATTTTGCAAAAAGAATCTGGGCAAATTGAATATTTTTAGAAAATATATAATATTCAAAATTAAATCTTCTTATTTTAATTTTCGAAAAATATTTTAAGATCGAAATCATAATATTATTTCTTTGAGGAAGAAGAACATTTCAAGATTAATTCTTCAATTTAATCTTTTATGTTTATTCTTGAAAAGTGTTTTCAGAAAGACTTGCTCGTTTTAATTGAAAAGAATTTTCTGAAATATTTACTCACTTATTCCTTAAATCTCTTTAATTGATAGCTATTTTTCCCTTTGGAAAATTAGAATGGAAGGCAGTAAATCAATTTATTTTATATACATAAATTCCTTTAAATATGAATCATTATAACTTTTTCCTTACATATAAATTAAAATTTCAGATTTACTGAAACATGGAATTACCATAGTTTTAGAGGGAATAAATTTCTCTAAGTACAATAATTTCTGAGCAATTAATTTCATTTATAGACAATTAAGTAAAAGATTCTCATGGCAAGTAAAGCTTTTCCAGTTAACTATTTCTTAAACTTTTTCATAGAGTTTTTGAAATTAAATTTTCTATCTGCTTCATCCCCCTTAATTAATTGTGCTTTATTCAGAATTAAATTGAAAATATTTAATCATTCAAAAATCTACAGAATTCAATCACTCTTAAATCGTGAGAATTACAATATCTTTTACATTACAAATATCTTTTATTCCTAAACTTTCTAAATTGCTTGCCTGTATTAGAAAGTTGAAAAGACTAGAATTATATGCCTCAAAGAACCTTTATGAAAATAATTAATATCTGGCAAATGCTTAATAGTATTATCCATACTATTCAATAATTGTGAAGACATACGGTTTATTATATATGACCAAACCCCTAAAGGAATCAATTATTTTTCATATTAAATCAAAAATGATAACTGCAGAATATTAAAAGCTATTATCCGTACCATCCAATGATTGAGAGGACAAAAGCTTTATTATATATAATTCTTTTTTGCATAAAAATCATCGTGTATCAATTTCTTTTCATATTAAACTTAAAAATAATAACTGTAAAATTTTAGCTGCGATTTTGTTCCATATCTTTTGCAATCCATATTTTTACTCTCATATTTTCTTAACTTGTATATATTAATTCTCATTACGACATTATTTTTATATCTTTTTTTAGAAAATGATTTGATCCTATCTTTACAGTTACACTGCTAATAAAATCATCAGGCGTAGTAGAAATAAAATGATAAATATTGATGAATGAGTGATATTTATTCATATCTGATTACGTTAATAATAAGAAATGCAAGTATTTCTCTCATGCGTTAGTACAGGGGATTCTACTTTTTAATACAAAATCCAGCGGTATGAACCCAAATTGTGTCAAATTGTGAAAGAAAAAGTAAATAATAGGTAGCGAGTCATAAAACCTGCTTTGAAGAAATGGGACAAAAAAGCATCATTACCAAGTCAGGTTATGGGCACTCCATACCCTGAGATGCTGTAACAAATAACCACTCACGTGACCCAGATCCTAGCACCATTGGCCGGTGTAAAGACCATTTTGCACGTGAAAGCTTTGTTTACAATAAATACAAGCTCTTGTGTGTATATTGTGTGGAGGAAGTGTGTGATAGCTGTGCTGAAACTTCTTAAGCAACACTTTGCCTATAAACAGAACTCGAATGTGTGGGATGTGTAAAACAATTTCCAGTAGAAAATACATGGGTCATTTCAAAAATGTCTTTTGCATGACGAAATAAGTGTTCTGCAGATAATAAGGAAATTTATAAAAAGTTGCTATATTGTAGATTTATGAAAATAACAGAGCAATTTTCCTGTAAATTAGAGTTTTGAAATCATAGGATTTAAAATCGATATTAATTTTAGTAAAATAATTTATTTTCTTACCTCTTTATTTGCCTTTTTGAGTATCGCATTTTCAAAAACTGCAAGGAAAATACAGAAAAAAAATATATTAAATATTTTTTCGATAAATTGATTTTTATTGAATAAATATTTAGGGACATTATTTGATGAATTTAAATAATTTGAATCTCAAAGAGAAAAATGTAATTGTTCAAAATTGAAGTCTAAAATTTTTTGTTCCATTATTAAAAATTCCATTTCAGTTTCTAATTTGATCTGAAATATTAATATGCTATTCATTTTCCCAAAAATGCCTCTAATTAATTTGAGGCTATTTAAACAGACTTTTCAATTTTATGTGTTTGTTCTTAAGAATATTTCTGCTTTAAAAATTTGCTCAAACGTAGAGAATTTTTTTTCTAAATAATTCTGAGTAATAACTATTTTTATTCGCTATGACTGCAAAAGAGCAAATAAAATCTATATTCTTTTATTCTTATTTTCTTGTTGCATCTTTTCATGCAATGTCACAACATTTTGACAGGAAATGATTTTAAAATGTAAATTTTTCAATAATTTCATTAAAATATTGTAACAGAACCTATTACCTTATACTTCTTATGTGCACTATTTTTTTCAATTTTAAATATGTATCGTAAATATAAACCATTTCTTCATCATCTCATCCATCTATCTTTAACATAATTTGAAATCAATCTTTATTCGTTAAAAACTCTGATAGTAAAAACGATGGAAAACCTGCAATTTTTTAAGAAATAAAAAATAAGAAATTAAAAAATAAAAAGAAATTTAAAAAATTAAAAAAAAAACGGGATAAAAGAATTTTTAAAAAATTAAGTGACTGCTAATAAATTTTCCTCGTTTTATCTGCGAGTCTCATCTGTTAGGAAAAAAATGTACAACATATGTTTATATTTTATTTTAACACGTTTATATGTAAGATTTATAAACACATGTGCAATAACTAACTTTTTTTATTATTTTGTAATGGTCAATTATAAGACTTAACTGAAAATTGTAATTCTTAACAACTTGGTATTAAAAAAGGGATGAAGTTTCTAAACTTGTGTCTCCAAAAAGTAAAATGAAAAGTGTTTTATTTATTCCATTCATTTCATGCAAGAGTAATAATGCCATGAAATAACCAAGGACAAGAAGAGAATCTGATGGGTTTACTGTCTGAAATTTACCTTGAAATAACTTTTAACTGTCGTTTAACCGTTTAATAGTTTCCATCTCATTGCTGTTCTAAGGTTAAATTTTAATTTGAACTAATTTTATTAAAATATTACTGTACTAAATGGAAGTTAAAACATGTAGGAAATGGAAAAGAAGTATGAGTGTGAAGAAGGACAAAATCAGTTTATTTATTTGTGGGATCAGATGCTTGTACAAAATAATTTGAGATTATTTTTACTTGAAATCAAATTCATCTTCAAGAACTAGTCTTTTCGTGTTTTTAGCTTTTATTTTGTAACAGAAAGTTGATAAATACAAATATTTTATCAGCATATATATAATCAAAGGAGAAGAAAATATGTAGATGGATAAAAAAAACGTAAATATAAAAAGCGAATAATTACTTAAATTTAAAAAAAAAAATTAGTATATCAAGTTTCTAAAACAGATTAAAAATTCCAAAATAATTCTTCTCCGCACTATACAGGTTTATATTCCAATAGAGATTTCTAGTGTTAGGAATTAATATGGAATTATACATCTTGCACACTTTTAAACCCTTTCATAATTATTTCTCGCCAATGGCAAGCGGTTAATACATTTTTGTTAAAGAATTTAGTATATTACGCTTTTAAAACGGATTAAAAAGTACAAAATAAAATTTCCAGGAATTACACAGATTTATAACCCCACAGATAATTTTTAGGGATATTAACCTATATGGAATCGCTCACGGTAATAAACTCAATCATAACTATTTCTGCCGGTGTCATGGCTTAGGGGTAGCGTGTCTTCCTAGTGTTCTGGCCGTCCGGTTCGGGCATGGTTGTCATTCTGTCTTCTATCTGTGAGTAGTGTGAATGTGCACCCCTGTAAAAAGGGGTTGTGCAAACAAATGTGAAGCGTGAAGTAGCTAAGTTGTGCTCTTGGCCCTAGTTGGAGCTGGCTACTGAAAAACAAGGGGTGCTAATTTAGGCTTAAAATCGCTGACAGCCAACAGCGACCTTCTCTATGACAAGTGCCATTCGAAACAACAACATATAACGTTCAATAATGCACCTTTATTACAGAATATATGAGTTAAAATCTAGTAATCACTCCTGTTGATCAATTTATGTAAATGTGTTGCATGTAAAATCTATATTAGGAATATAATTTTCGGTTTATTCAAATCTTGGCGAGCGAGATTAAACACTTTTTTTTTGTCTAAATAAGTTTAATAACAACTCTCCTTCGAAAACTACCATGTGATTAAGAAATAAATTATTTGGAAAAGTAATCAATTTTCAGTCATCGACAATTTTGATAGCTATTAAAGCACAATGTTTTTGAATGCAGCGAAATAATTTTTTGAAGGAAACGAATTCTTGATTGTATACAATGCTATAACAGTTTAAAATAATCCATTATCAATATGCTATAAAGATACTGGTGAATGTTGCAGGAAATATTTGACATGCCTTTGCACACAATTTTTACGTCTTTCGAAGTTTGAAAGTTTATTAAAAGTTCAGTTTCAGATGAAAAAACTGGCAAAAGTTATTTAAAAATCGTAGAAGGATGTGGTCTAAAATTAGCTATAATATAATATTTGGATTTATATGTATCATAAAAAAACCTATAAAAAGATAATAGGGTTGAATTATTTACTTAAAATGGCGAATTCCTTTATCATGTTTATTACAACAGATATTTCTTTTATTAGTATTTATTTTATCATTTCTTATGACAGAATTTAATCTCAGTTATTTAGAAGCGCAATATACCCATGCAAGGAGTAAACTTTCGTGAAATGAGGCCTCGAACACACTATATTTTGATTTTTAAGCCAAAATTTTACCCCAGAGTAATAGAAGTAGAAAAAATAATTTACGAGAAAAGTGAATTTACTCATGATCTCTCCGACATTCTTTCCATTTATTCTCAATTATTGTTAAAGTTACTTTTTCTATATACTATTTAACATTTACAAATTTAGTAGGCCTTATAAAAGCATCTGAGTTCTATTTCCCTTTCTTATGGTGCATATTTGTACATTAAATGATATTAACCTCAGGAGAAAAGTTTTTGGTTAAAAAATAACATATTGAAAGATTTCAAGCAACTTCAATTTTGTTAAAACACTTATGTATTAACTAATTTCTGTCGTTATTATCTCCCTTTACATTTCAGAATTTAGAGTAGAACAATTTTTGTCTAAATACCGCTATTTGAAAACCTCTAAATCAAGAAATTTGCTTTAATTTGAATTCATAATTATTTTTCAAATTTCAAAGTTTACTTAACTGAGCTCTTCAACAGAATAAATTTTTTTCATTCTAAAATGAATTTTTTATAGATCAAAATTAACCAGGGCCCCACGCAATTTCAAAAACCAAAGCTAGATCAGAATTTCTATATTTCTTATTTATCTCCTATATTCACACCCATTCATTTAGATGAGCAACCCTCACCTAAATTTAATGAACTGTGACTATGATGGAGGATTTTTTATATACATTTCCAATGCCGTAAAAATATTTCTTTTGGCTATCAAAACTATATGAATTAAGGTGCACCCCCATCACTTATTAAAATTAATTTTAGAATATACGAACGTTTTCTTACTTCTATAGAAAAATGTGCAATGTTATAATAATTTAACGCAGATTTTTATACTTTTTCAGTATTTATGTAAGCCAGGTTTATAATGAAATATATCGTTCTTGAATAATTTAGAAAAGATTTAAAAACCATCTGATTTTTCATCACTTTTTTCTACGTAACAACCAAAAGTCAATTCGCCGGAAAAGGCAGACTACGATAGTAATTCTTGACCCTACCTGAAAATGAGTAGAGCAATAAAATCAACTCTTCACTGGTATATGTTCAGTTAATTAAGTTGCGGATTTTGCCAATTCCCCAAAACATGGAAAGCGTATGGGAATACAGGGGAGTTTTGTGATTTCAATTATTGTCATAAGGTATATAAGATTTCTGTAAGGAGAAAAATCTGGTCTTATAATACCAGGAAAAAAAATTCCCAAATTATTAAACTAACATATATATGTACCAAGTATAAGAAAGCATTCCTGAATATTCTTACTTTATTCAGCGCCATCTATCTAACAAACTTTCAATTACAAGATTTTGACAGTCTTTTGAACATTTAATTCTTTGTATGAATGTTACATTTTTGTCCATTTAAATTTTCATAAAGTATACTCGGCACAATATATTTGATTAATATGTATGTTAAATAGTTTCTCCTAATAAATAAGATAACAGCGATGGGTTTTTTTTCCTGATAAGAATTTTGTTTATATTTAGTATATTTTACTTCTTATGTTTAATATTCAATAAATAATATGAAATCAAGAGAATATCGATTTTGACCTAAATTTATGTAACTTATAAACAAGAGCTATAATTTTGAGAAAGAAAATGAGCAAATTAAAAATTCGGATTCAGCCATTGCGTTGGATTTTAAAATTGTTTCTGAAATTGTTATTTTCAAAGTATACATTGGCCTGATAGTAATGTCTTCGTTTCGGAGCCTGACAAAGTTCCAGACCCGCTTCCATCAAAGAACTGTGCTACAACTGGGTCAGGTGGACTTTAAATTCTCCTGTGCCAAATGTTCTCCCGCTGGTGTGGTGTGAAAGTTTTTTGAGTTCTCCCTATCTGAATGCGGTTCAAAGTTTCGATGATACCAAAATACCTAGGTGCTTTTTAAATGGGTCGTTAATATAACTAAACTCAAAATGTAATGAATTTCTTGCAGCTTTTTAAAATAATATTTGTATTTTCAGGGATATTATTTATCATTTCCGTTCAAAAATTATTCATCATGTTATAGTGTAGTAAATCAATTAATTAATTAATATATCTTTTAACATGATTTATTCTTTACACTTCATTTTCTGCGATTTTTCTAGAGACTTAGTTTTATTTTATAAGAATAACAAGAAAATGAAAAAAAAATATCATGTACTAGCTCGTGTAATTTCATGAATGGAACTGGCAATATTCTGTTCCAGTCTTTGAAGAACTGTATCTATCTTAATACTATTTTACTAATAAAATATTAATAGTATTTAAAACCCCGAAAATATAAAATCAAGTACAAACGATTATGATATGTTATTCAAAAACTTATTTCATCACCTTCGTATCAAAGGTTAATGAAAAACCAGAAATTTTATCTTATGTTTATTTTTTATATAATGAAAGAAATGTTATATTTTATGTTTAATTGTTTAAAATGAATAGTTTTATATAAAAAATTATGTCCAAGAAATACAATTTGAAAAAAAGGAAAAAGAAAAGGAACATGAAATTATGCAGAAATATGCAGTCCGAGCAATTATTATTAATCTCATTTTCTGATAATATAGGTTTTCTTGTAGATAAAATGCTTTTTAATTTAAATGTATTTGAACATATTTACAATTGCTGCATATAAATAGTGAATAAAAAACTCCACCGTCATTAAAAAGAAATTTCAAAAATATAACTAACTTTTAGATATTCGAACACAAACAGAATCAACAGCTAGCTGAATTGCTTTAAATAATTGTGTTTATTATTAATTTTCTCTCATTCTTAATATAAGTATTTTAATAAAAGTAATCCACTTTTATCGTAGTAAATTTAATATGTCTAAATAATTGTACATTTGAATATAAATATGCATCAAGGAATACTAACAACATCATTTTATTTATTATGTATCAAATTTTATTCCATGAAACTTTACTGCAAATATTAGCAATTAAACTCTATTTATTGAAACGCATTTTCTAATGTAAAAGTGTACAATCTCCGAAATTATCTATTTATTTATTACATTTTTTGTGTTTGCTTTGAACAATGTTATCACTTTATTAAATTAATTTATGCTGCTTATAATACTTTAAGACACATTAATATTCTAAGATAAATGCTGGATATAAACGACTCATCAAAATATATGCATCTCATGAAGTCTTATTTTAAATAATTGCGTTAAAAGATGTTATTACATCCTTTAGAAAATAAGATATTAGTTTTTTTTCATGATATTAACACTTACATAAGAATATATTAACTCTTGCATAAGACGATATTTATATACTTAAGAAGCGTAGGATGAATTCGATTATTGTTACATAAGAAGTTATTCATCATTCCTAATTATTCTAAAACATTATTCAATTTGATCTTATTTTTCATATTAACTATTAATTTGCTTGGCTTGATAGCTTAGAACAGACATGATCAAGTTCATTTTCTTGGAAAAAAAGATCAGAGCTCCCTGGGACCTCTTTTTGATGTGTTAATGGTATCTTAGCTGACAGTAATTGGGCATCGCATTAAGTAATCAACGTAATGCTGTTTTTGTTACAAGGTTACTCCTCCCTATTTCTGAGTTTTCACGTGAAACTGTAACGGAAATTCAACTTTGGCTTTTTACACTCCGGAAAATTTCTGTGAGAACTAAACATTGAAATCCCTCACACGTGCTGTGAATTTAAATGTACTTCATTCCCTTGCGACATTTTGCGTAATCACGATCTTTTATTTTGTAAAACAAATAATGAAAATAAGAAAGGCAGATTTAGCATGAATATGAAAATAAAACAAATAAGTCAGCAATAGTATGGCAATACTTTTTTATACAGAAAATATATTGACTTAATGAAGTATTGATTCTTGTTTGGTTTGCATATTGTTATGTTTCATTTTTATAGCACTATTTTACTGCACATTATTTTTAACATATTGTAATATTTAATTTACAAAATGCTTTCCCTGTGTTAAAGTTAGTTTTTTGTTTGTTTCTTTTCATATAAACTATTTTAAATGCATTTGTTGCAAATAAGCCTAGTGCTATAATTTTAATGCTGCGATATGTTTTATTTTGAGGAGATTTTAAAATGAGATTAGCTTTCTTTCCAACTGCTTTTATTAAATATGCAATCTACCGTGGATGTTGTAACAGTATATTTAAAATTTTATTAATATTAATTTTTTCCTTTACTTACAGAAAAATAATGACAAATGACAATGAAAAATAATGACAAATATTAATTCATAATATCATAACAAAAGTTTTAAATGTTTAGTCGTGTTATATAAAAATTTCGTTTAATCAAAAATATTATAAAAATTGGAAATTACAAAACAGCATTAAATTAAATAAATAAATTATTATTTGATTATTAGACAAAAAAAGAATTTTACTAAAACTGGTTTTAATTTAACACGATCAATTTAGCACTGACATAGCATGCATTCATTGAAAATTTAACAATATGTGGAATTAAATTTAATTGAAACAAAATAATAAAACTTGCTGCAAACTAATTTTTAATGAAAATTGGACTGAATAATGCGTTAAGCAGATAATTCTTGTTATCTAAATATTGCAATATATGTATATGTGTTTCATAAATATAACGTAAAGATAGAAACAAAACGTAAAACGAAAAATAAATCAATGTAGTCAATACATTAATTGCTCATCAGGAGAGAAAATCAGCGTAAACTCAAAAGGGAATGGCAGCATTTTCTGCAAGCAGTAGCAAAGAATTAAGTATAAGGATCCAAAATGCTATATAATAAACCACTGAGGATAAGATTGAAAATCCAATCAAAACTGAAATACAATATAAATAATCGAAAAAAGTACAAAATATATGACAGAAAATCAAATATAGATACATATTACAGATTCAAATGGAAAACATTCAAAGAATATGAAAATCGCGAAAAAAAACGTAAGAAATTCATACCTCTTTACGCTTTAGATGAAAGCGTTTAGCGGATGTCCAATCAAAACTGAAATACAATATAAATAATCGAAAAAAGTGCAAAATATATGACAGCAAATCAAATATAGATACATATTACAGATTCAATTGGAAAAAATTCAAATATGAAAATCGCGAAAAAAAAAACGTAAGAAATTCATACCTCTTTACGCTTTAGATGAAAGCGTTTAGCGGATGTTTACAATGTATCAAATCACAAGGCCTGTTGAAAGTATTGTCAGGTGAAATCTGGCGAAAATTATTCGTATGTGTAACAAAAATAACTATATTTATATATAAAGCTCCGATTTTCTATAACTACTTAACTATTATTTATAATTGATTATTCAAATTAAGTAAACAATTACTTCAACGCAAAAAACAATTTTTGTGCTTAAAGATGTTTGCACTCCTTCTGTAGAAATTATTAGATACTAGCCGCCTTTGGCGACCAGCTGGTTCGCCATGAGTAAAGCGTTCTAAAATTTTCGATTAAATCACATATTCATTAGCCAAAATTTAAGAAATAGTTAAAGTTATAAGATTCATTTATTAGTAGTTAAAGAGTCGGTAACTTTATTCGGAAAAACTTTTTGAGTTTAATGCTCTAATAATGTATCGATTATGCTTCCAAAATTTTAAAAATGTTTTTTTCGGTGATATTGCCAAAATGTTAAATATGTTTTTTAAAGAAAGCGAAAAGGGAAAAAATTATTGAATTAATGATACAGATATTGCAAACGATTATAGAAATATGCCATTAAGTCGGGATTTCAATGCATATCCTGTCTAAATTCAATCAGGTTTACCATAAATAAAGAAGATTTATTGAGTTAATGTTATAGATATTGCAAACGATTGTAGAAACCTTTGCTTTGCATTTATTTTTTAAAGAAAATATCACATTTTATATTTCTTTTATTTTATCCAGTCACGTGCTGAAAGTTGCATTTCTGTAGATTTATTTTGCGATGATAATTTTTTTTATTTGAGCTTCTGGCATTCTTTTATTTTATCTAGTCACGTGCTAAAAAAACGGTTAAAATATTTCTTTAAAAATTCGTTAAAAATAGAAGCTTAAGTTATACATTAAAATACTGATGCCATTAGAAGGCTAATTTTTTAATCTTTAAATTGATGTAAAAATCATGTTTATGTGATCATATTTTCGGAAGTTATGGCGGAAAAACGTCGAAATTTCGCTTACATTTTAATTAATTCAAATTCTAATTAAAAATTCGAAAAAAGGGCTCCGAGGTGCACATTCCGGACCTCCAAAGTATACATGTACCAAATTTGGTAGCTGTAGGTCCAACGGTCTGACCTGTAGAGCGCCAACACACACACACACACACACACACGCACACACACACACACACATTGAGCTTTATTATAAGTATAGATAAAACTCCGATTTCCTATAACTACTTAACTATTATTTATAATTGATTATTCAAATTAAGTAAACAATTACTTCAACGCAAAAAACAATTTTTGTGCTTAAAGATGTTTGCACTCCTTCTGTAGAAATTATTAGATATAAACCTCCTTCGCATATCATTGTTGCAATATACATTTGAGGTTTCTGTTAGTTTCTACAATAGTCTCGTGGCAAAGTTTTGACTTCAATGCAAGAGGGCTACAAGTTCGTTTTTTCACGAACAATGTATTCGTGACGGAACTTCCAAAAAAGACGATTTTTTTGGAAGCTTATTCTTGAAAAAGAGTATTAAAATTGTTCATAAAAAAAGCAATCTGTTTACTGATTGGAATTTTGAAGAAATAAATAACGTGCATTATATTTTTCCCGCTATCTTTATGCTCATAAATAAGTTGAGAAAATTCTTTTATTTTGTTTCATTTCGAAAAATTGAAAATATAGCTTAAGAAATCGGAGACAATCTTTTCTCACATAGAAATCACAGTTTGACAAGATAAGATATAAATTAAAGTGATTAGACAACTCGTATTATTTAAAATAAAATGAAATTATTTTCGGGAATTTAACCGAAACAAATGAGACCAGTCATCTTCCATACATTTAAAGGAAATCGAAGGAGATCACTCTAGCTGATTTTATATATTTTTCTTTGTTTTTTCTAATCCCCAGTTTAATCAACAGTAGCATTTATAATACGAAATCTACAACATTGTCAGAAGAATGATTAACATGAAGGACCCTTATTTCATTGTCACCTGACATTCTTGACAGCTGGATGACGATTGGGACATTTGGTCGATATATGTTATCAGACGATAACAGTGCTTTTTTAGAACCAAAATGTTGAAGTCTGTCATAGCCGATGGAATAAGGAAATGAGTTTCTCACTTGCTGAAATTAGTAAATAGCAAAATGGTATTGAATGAGAAATTACTTTACACGTTTTAGGTATTGATGTCATATTTCCTTAGTGTAGTTGACACACAGTATACGTTTATTTTTAATTTATAATTTTGTTATTAAATTGTTAACTTATATTTGCTATGTTTATATTATTTTATTACTATTTTATTATTGTTTTTAAATTTTTTTATTTATATATATTTTTAATCAATCTAAATAGACATGTCATTAAACTTTATTAACAACCCTTACATTAGCCATGGAGAGATTGTTAATGAAAAGTACAAAATTCTTATTGACAAGTAAAAAATTGACTTAAATAAAATATTATTTGGCTGAAGCAAGAATTAAGCTATACGGTATCGAGATAAACAAAATATATTTTTTATTTTATAAAAATTGAAAAATAGAAAGCATAATAACTTTAGTCTACTTTCATCTCTAATGCTGATTTATTAACAGTATATAACGTACATTACTCAATATTTTACAAGTTTGGCCAAAATATTTCGCTAAGAGATTTGACGTTAAATAATTTTTTAGACCAGAGATTCTGAAACTATAGGTCTCGATCCAAAGGGGATTCGTGTAAAATTATGAAAGTAGTTGAGAGACTGTCGAAATGAGTTATTTTATAATCTTCATTCTTGTTATGCCAAAAATGCTGCGTCTTGTTAATCATGCTAATAAACGTTTTAAATGATTCAAGAGCTGGATGGAGCTTCTAGCAGTATATTTTCTATTATGTTATTTATATTTATCATCAATAAATAAATTATTTTCTCTGAATTTTTGCTCCGTACTAAAAGTTTTTCGTCGTTTACAATAATATTTGTAGATTTTCCTAAAATCTTCTAAACTTTTTTTGTCTATGAAAGCTGTTTCCAGCAATTTATATTTCCTCCTGGTTCAAAACACTATCCCTCTGGTCACTCAAAAAGTTTGAAGAAAATTAATAACTTGACTTTTTTTCATTTTAAAATATAGTTTCTAATTTTTAGGCCTCGATATGAATTTTTTTTGGTACCATAGGAGTTATGAAAAATAATTCGATCTGAAAAAGAATCAAAACTGGTAAAACTTTAGGTAAGAAAGACAAATCTTAAAGAAAAGTAATTTAATAATACTTGACTTCCTTGGTAAATTTGACTTCCTCCTGTCTTGTATTTTAATAATGTAATGGTTTGTGATAATTTATGATGGCTAACGACTTAAATATATATATATTTATATTTTTCTTTAAAACGCTATAGTAAATTCACACCTAGCAGAGCAATGACGCTGACCGAGAGGTTTCGTAGCCTCCTCCTCGATCTCAAGTGGTGCCACGATGAAAAAATAGTAGTATACTTATAGTTCTTCATAGCTCCAAATAAGGAGAAAAAACCCGCAATGCTCCCTTTGTTTTTATAGAAATAAACTGAATTGCCTAACATCATGTAATAGCAGTATGGAAATTTACAAGCGACACTCATATGGTGTTAAAAGAGTATTTAAAATTTGTATTGTTATTTGCATAATCGTAAAATGTTTTATAGATTGTTTAATAAGGTGATATTGACTATCTGAAACGAATTATCAGAGCTTGGAAGTGAGATTATTTTTGGATCTCGATACGTAAGGAAGGATAACAGAAAAGTTGCCGCATGTATCAAAACTCTTAGCTACGAGTCGTTAATGGTGGATTGAAACCATCTAAGAAAATATCACCTTGCCGAAAGGACAGTACAAGAGCTAGTAAATACTTCAGGCAAGCTATATTTGAACATAGGCCATTCAGGTTTCTGTCAAATTCAAAACAAGGTTAATATATCAGTACAAAGAAAAAAAATTCCATTAGTTTAAACATCAAAATAATGTCCAAGTTAAATTTAAAGTCTAATTATATTTTCTTTCATGTCACGTCTTCAAAAGATATTTAGTAATATTACCAATTTATCTATGGCTTGTCCCTCACAAGATTACCTTCAATGTATTGAAATCATTTCAGGGTGAACTAGTATCTAGATTTTCTTTTATTTAAAACATGTCAGACATTTATTTATTTATTTTTGAAGCGGAAAATAAATTCATAGAACTGTAGCATCAATTTCTGGTTAATTCTTTATAACTTTTGGAAAATAATATGAATGACTATGCCACCAAATAGAATTTATACAACAATTTGTATTATATTGCAATTGTAATGTCATGCTCAGGCATTTGAAAATGTTTGTTTTATCCAAAATTGTCGAAGTTTCTTTTATTGAAGTAATACTAATTTTTATCGATTAAAAACTCACTTTCTTCAGAGTTTTTTGAGAATTCTAAAAAAATATTTTTTTCAATTAACATGGTTTTTCGATATAAAATTTTCATTTTTCGAAAAATGGCATCAAAACAGTATTATTGAATGTGTTTTTATTGTAAAATATTTTCAAAAAACTTCAAGTTTTTAAAATCATAAAAGACTTTTTACCGTTTACAAATGAAATTCGGACTTAAACTATATTTTACGTTTATTAGTTTTGTTTTATGGCATTTAGGTAATGATAAGAAGAAAACTTAAATGCCGTTATGGACACGTGGTACGTTCTTCTGACGCGTCTACATTTTAAAACAAATAATCGAAAAACAATGGCCAGAAGATAATCCATCTCAATGCTTCCTTTACTTATAGAGCGTCTCTATTATAAAATAAAAACGCCTCCTCTTCTAAAAAATGTATCTACGTGATCAAAGTTCTCTTAAATTTCAAATCACTTACAATATGCTTTCATTTTTTTTTTATTCTATAAAAAGGCTTTAAAAATATATTAGTAGTAAAATAAATTATTCCAAAAAGATTTTATTTCCTTTTTAATCGATTGAACAGTAAAGAACAATTAAAAAAATTATTGAACAATAGTTTAAATGAATCTCGAAATCATTTTAACAAACATTTTCAGAAGCATAAAACAAAAACGTCACACTCAGCATAAAGCTAGTAAAAAAATAAGGAAACTAGTTTTATAGATTCTCATAAACCAATACAGTTTTATTCCAAGAAGCTGATTAATCTAAATGCTAACTGTTACTTTTTCATTACGCAGATTTTAATATTACAACAGTCATAATACAAAATTGTTTGAATTTAAACCTAGATTCAGGTATTAAAAACATTCTTTAGGGAACTGATAAAAGATATTTCTGTCGATTCAGGTTTTTTCGTCAACAAGTAGCAGCTTATTTCAAGACCAGAAAAATGAAAAAATAAATACTATAAATATTTTGCTTCAAAAATTTCTGAAATCAATAAATAAGTCAGATACTTTAATGGAGATAAGCTGAATGGTATGAGTAAGTTCGAATGTATAAACCCAGTTTGATGGTATCTTTTTGTGATCAGGAAAATGATTTTGAAATAAAACTTTTCATCGATTTTTCGCTTTGTTAAATTTTTAAAAGAAAAAGTATTAAGTAAATAAAATATAAAACAAATTCATATTAAATTCCTGTTCAATAAACAATTATTTCTTTTTAAAGTTGAAAATTGACTATGTTAATCTTTCCTTGTATTGATATAATATTAAACTTATAAATTGAGTAATTGAATGCAAATTGTATTTGATTAAGTAAAATATTATTTTTAGTTATAATTTTCAAAGTAGTCGATAAAACAATTTAATATTCATACAGTTTTTGGTATTTCTCCAGGAGTTTTAGTGAAGTAGTGTTTCGTGGAAGATAATTTACTCCACCAGTTTAATATCTTACATTAACTGCAAAAATCACATCAAAATTTTAGAGGAAATATAGTTATAAATTAAGTCATGAAAATGGAGTGAGAGATTAAATTTTGTTAGCATAAATTTAAAGAATGGAATCTTAAATATGAAAAAATTATAGTACACATATTGAAAAATTTTCTAATCAATTTACCTAAAAATAGCACTAAAATAACTTAATTTTAATTATAGTACGAAAAAATAGAGGAATGCAATGCATTTTATAGTTTACTCAAGCAATTTTTGTCAGCTTAGTGAAACCGAATAGGTTAAGATTTAAATTAAGCACATCAATCTATATAATTTGTAGCAAGTAATGTAAGGGAGGAGAATAGATATCCTAAATATCTGGAAAATTGAAAGAAAAAAAAGAGCCGTCCTTAATTTCTCATTTTCTCTTCAACATAAGACTATATGCTGTACAACAATGCATAAATAAAAATTTTAATTTTTTAGTTTTTGTATAGTAATAAATTATATAATTATCACTATATAAAGTCAAGTGAAACTTCTCTAATATAAAATATCTATATCGTGAACCTCTTGATAGAGTCACAAATTTTCCCCCAACATAAAAACAAAATCCTTTTCTTATAAAATGGACTACAAATTAAATAAGTTTTTAAAAAGTTGTTTAATTGAATTTTTTTAACAGGTCAAATTTTTACTAAATATCGGAAGTCATTTTTGAAATGGGATTAAACGTTTGACGGTCAGTCATATGTTAATTTTTCCAATTTTTGTTTTACGAATCTTTTTCCTAAATTGGAGCGAGATCTTTACTTTATGTTCGGCTTTAGATTTATTGAATGGTTTTAAATTTAAATTTTTAATCATGGTCCTAAATTTAAATGTTAAAAAGAAGTTTAGCTTAACAGAGATGTGAAAAGCGGAAAATAATAAAGCTGCTACAAATATGATTCAAATACAATATTCAATCAATATAGTTTCAACAAATACCAAAAATTCTGACTCGACTCACTTCACTGTACGTTTACATTCCCTGTCGTAAATAGGATGCAATTTAATTCTCACAGTTTGGCGAGGGCTATGAGACTTTATTGAAATGGATAAAAATCATATGAGCAAAGTATATGCGCCTATGATTTTGTTTTTCATTAAGGATAAACAAAGCCATGGGCATAATCTTGCTTATGACATTGAAAATAAAAATTTGTGAAAATATACTAAAATTTGGAAATTTTTAGTTTGCATTCCAATGTTCCTAACTAGTTTTCTGAAGGTGTTTTTATCACTCTGAATAAAAGTAAGCATTGCTTTGAAATAACTCCTTCAAAATATTATATTCAAGCATATATCATTGATTTTTTGCTGTTGTTGTAGAAAATTCAATAAATATTAATATCATTATTTGTATAGAACATATATGTATTTTCTGCGCAACGTAGATAAACTTAGGATTAATATATATATATTACTTTATCCAGAGTAAATTTTTTAACAATTTTTCCAGAAATCATCTTTGGCCTTTTTTTTGAAAATTTAACTATATATAACATTTTTAAAAATAAAAAAATAGTAGGAATGGGCAATATGTATATGAAATTTCTATACAGCTGTAATTTTGTATTTACTGAAAAATAATTTTATAAAGAAATTAATGTTCATGTTTTTAATTTCTAGTTTCGATTTCAGACAAAATTCCATTCACTCTCACCTTTTTAACATCATCGAGAGTTTTTTCGACTTCTATTTATATTTTCATCTTTCTTAATTTCTTATAACATTACCAGGAAGGAAATGTTCAAAAATAGGTTTATAATTATTTTTTAGAAAGAAAAAGTAGATATTTGAAAAAGAGAGACAGAGAAACCCAGAATAAAATTATCCAGAGCTTTGAGAGGTTAAGATGATATAATAAGCCAAACCAAAATTATTACAATTATTATTAAGTATTTAATTGCGCAATTATATAATTATAATTAAAAAATATAATTTTATTGCAAATATTTTAGTTTTTAGACCACTATTCATGAAATTCACAATCAAAAACAGATCACTCTGAATTTGATCAGTAGATGGCAGCACTATTCAAGAAGTAATACTTTCATCAGTATTTCGGAGGGGGAAAATAGTTGCTTTCGTACGAACGCTAATTAAACACTTAAAAGGAACAGTAAATGCATTTGTGCACTTTCTTTTTTTGAAGATGTTTAATATTGTGACATTTATTAAAAGAATTCGGATGCTTGCTCTGGAGAAAAGATATGGAGCGATAATATCGTTTGTAACCATGAGAATTTTATAATATATAATTACATATTTGTTTGTAGAACAATATTAATACAAAATAAATTTTAGTATTATATACCTATTGTACCAAATATTAACAATTACCAAAATATTTATCTATATTTGTTTCTTCATACCAATAGTTATAAATTTTTAAACTATTTATACATTGAAAATTCTTTATGAGGAGTTTTGCTATAACAGAAAGGGTTTTTTTCTAGTATTTGGTAAACGGTCACATATGAATGAAGCTTCAAAGATTAGGAGAGGGTTCAAAATGCTTAGGAAATAATTGATATAAAAGACATTTAACAATTTTGCTTTGAACAACGTTCAAAATTTTCTTAGTTAATATACTTGTTAATACAATCTTGAATTCGAAAATTTAGAATTCTTTAAAAGCAGATATGAAAACTTTTTTCTGACAATTCTCGAGAAAACTGTGAAATCTC
Source organism: Argiope trifasciata (assembly GCA_026543055.1). Taxonomy (NCBI): domain Eukaryota; kingdom Metazoa; phylum Arthropoda; class Arachnida; order Araneae; family Araneidae; genus Argiope; species Argiope trifasciata. The sequence goes on from JAPMOQ010038391.1 coordinate 227,320, forward strand.
AAAAGAATTTCAAGGCCATACAATGTAAGTAAGAATAAATCTTTTAAAAAGACTACTTTCTGATAGTTCAAGAAGCATTTAAAACCTATTTTTCAAAAATGAAATCATTGAACTAAGTTCGATATTTGAATATAATTTATTTTCATAATATATCTTCCTGCTTAACCATTTACATATTCTTAGATTTATCGTTTCTTTCTTTTAGATAGAAACTCAAAGATCACTTTAGTGTTTGTTCACTATTTTTTACATTTTGAAAAATGTGAATTATATAGGGAACTTGCAGATTGTAGATTTTGTAGATTTTAATCTACTTTTGTATCAATTTTTGGTATGTTGCCTATGTTATACAGCATTGAAATATAAAGAAAGGCTTTGCCTACAGATACTTACCCGTATCCAAATGAAGATTTTTACCTACCTTACTAGTAATTCTCAAAGAAATTGAATTGCTGTTTAACTGTGCTCAATCGTAAAGCACATAAGAGGAAATATTTACATCCAACCTATAATTTCTTTGTTTTAATGAGTATTGAATAATATTATGAAGAAATATTCGATTCTCATTGTGTGTGTTTCAGTTGTTGTTTTTCTGAAACACAAAGATAATCAATTCAAACCTGCATTTATAAATTCAGATAAAAGTTTCTTTTTTTTTTTTTTTGTATACAACCAGGGTCAAAGATACAGGCAGATGAAGGAAAGGAAGAGATAAATGAATAAAGCGGCAGGTTTGGGGAAATATGGAACAATATATCAGCACTTTTATTTTAATTTGAAAAACCAACTATATTGAAGTAGACGATAAAAAAAACTAATGTATCGTTATCATTAGATGCATCGTTTTTAACTATAATCAATATTCAAGAATAAGATATAGACTGGGCGGAAAACTAAAAAAAATGAATGTAGTTTTTATTCCTTGCATAATTTCTTGTTTTATATTATTTATATGAAGAATGTCCACTTTATTCAAGACCAAGTACGCAACATAATAATTAGATATATACCCACACACTCAATAGTAAAATGCTTTAAATGATGTAAAAATTTATTCTTATATTGTTAGAATCAACAAACACACAGCTGATAAAACTTCGAAACTTATATCGATTTAGAGTCTCTTGACTCTATTAGTCAAAAACAATGCGGAAATTTTGAACATTCTAGAATTTTAAAGAAAAAAAGCTCTACAATTCTGTAACGAAAATAAACCGAACTATGAAGCTTTGAATAATGCCATTTTGGACAATTTTTGTGGAGCATCGAAAAAATTCCAGTTAATCAAGACACAACACCCACTTAGTCAAAAGAATCAGAAATATTTACTGATGGCCAAATACTGAAGTACACTGATGGAAAAAAAAAATCCCAACACTAGGAAAGAGCTGTGCTAGATAAACGAAATTTGGTTGGCTTGTTTATACATCTGAAAGATGGCGTCGATTCAAATTTCGAGCTACGTGCGTTAATGCTAGTAGCGACACTATGAACATGCAAATGAGATTTGCTTTAAATAAGCGCTGTAAGGTTCGTGATCGTTATTTACAGTTGAGATTTGACGTTGTGGGTTAATGTTAGTCAAGGATGCCTCTGAAAAGACGTAGAAGCCATTATCAACAGTTCACTGAGTTTGAACGAGGTCGTGTTGTAGGGCTACGAGAAGGTGGGTTTTCTTTCCACGATATTGCTGAAAGACTTGGCAGGAATGTATCCACTGTGCATGAGTATTGGCGGCAGTGGTCAAGGGAAGGTACTGCCCCAAGAAGACCAGGTTCCGGGTGGCCACGTGGTACTACTGAGAGGGAAGACCGTCGTATTCGGCGCATGGCTGTGGCTAATCCTATTGCGTTTGCAGCTGAAATTCGAGCTGCAATTGGCACCACAGTGACACAACGAACTGTTACAAATCGGTTACTTCAAGGACAGCTCCGAGCCAGACGCCCTGTACAGTGCATTCCACTGACTCCAAACCACTGTCGTTTACGACGTGAGTGGTGTCAAGCTAGTGCTCATTGGAGGACGGAGTGGAGATTTGTTGTGTTTTCTGATGAAAGCCGGTTATGCCTTGGTTGGTTAGAAGGAGGCCAGGTGAACGCCTGCTAGTGACCTGTCTGCGGCCAAGACACACAGGGCCTACTCCTTGAGTTATGGTTTGGGGAACAATTTCGTATGACAGCAGGAGCACTCTCGCTGTTATCTTCAAATTTGTACGTCAGTCTAGTGATACAGCCTGTTGTGCTGCCATTCATGAACTACATTCAAGGGGGTGTTTTCCAACAGTATAACGCTTGCCCTCATACCGCTGTTGTAACCCAACATGCTCTACAGAGTGTCGACTTGTTGCCTTGGCCTGCTAGATCACTAGATCTTTCCTCAATCGAGCACGTATGGGACATCATTGGACGACAACTCCAGTGTCATCCACAACCAGCATTAACAGTCCCTGCATTGACCGCCCAAGTGCAACAGGCATGGAACTCCATCCCACAAACTGATATCCGACACCTGTACGACACAATGCATGCACGTTTGAATGCTTGCATTCAAAATTCTGGCGGTTACACCGGTTACTAATGTACCAACATTTCACATTTGAAATGGCTCTTCTCACCAATGGCTCTACCTGTGATCTTGAAACTTTAATCCATTAAATATGTTACCTAGACAAATGTATTCCTAAAATTTCATTACTGTACAATAATTTTTTCTTGGTATTTTTTTCCATCAGTGTATAATAAAAGTTACTTAAGTTCATGAAGCAAATTTATTAATAGATCTAAAATTTGGCATGAATTCCTTAAATGTGCGTCTCTACCTTTACTTAAAATTTCTTCCTTGAATAAATTAACAGAATTTTATAGCGAATAATGCGTTTTTGGTTCTCCATTGTGTCCTTTTATTATTTGAGGTTTTCATATTACTGAATCAATAAATATCACTGTTGTGGCTACTATGGAACTGTAAAAATTATTCTAAAGTTTATTATGTAAGATTAAGGCATAGCTCAATACATTGTTATGGTCTGCAGATCTTAGAAGGCAATATGCCAAATGAAATGATAATGGCACCATCGAAAGTTGCTGTTGTGTAGTTCTTGCGTTCATAAATGTATGTTTGTCATTGATTATCTAAAGCGAATTATTCTGCTGAATTGAATAATCACAATTTTGAATCTTGATCACAACAACAAACGGTACATGTTGCGTACTGTCAAGAAAAGAATCTTAGAGTTATTGACACAGAAAGCCTAAAAATATTTTGTTATTTGTTAGTATTGTACATTCACATACACTTATGCTAATAATTTCCCTTCATGACAAATTCTAGTTGGATAATATGGGAAATTCACATCATCATAAAAAATAAATTAATGAACATAATAGTTCAGTGTCTAGGAAATAATATTCAATTTAAATTGAGGATTTCAGATGCAATGAATATTTTTTAAACTGTCTGGAAATTAGAGAAGGCAGTAACATGTTTCGCTGTACATTTTGCTATATATTACCAGTGCAAACAATCATTTAGTAAAATTAAGCTTCAATAGGTCAAGTAAAAACTAAAATTTAAATTTTCATTATTTTAATTTGAAAAACATTAATTTTTTTGCAACTTTTAACCTTAATTAACAACGATGTTAATGTAAATGAAAATACTTTCATTGTCTCGTATACGTGAAATTATTATGAAATCTTATAAAGTTTGTTATGAAAATGTTTGTAAGTATGTAATTTTGTAATCGCTTTTGAACACACTTCCTGAAGTGATGAATTATACACACTTCTGTATTCTTGAGAACAATATTCTATTATAATACTTTTAACAGTTGACTGATTCAATGAAATAGATACTAATTCTATGCTAGATTCGACAGCCAATGTAGAATTTAGAAAATTATTGACTTTAATATTCGATAATATGAATAATAAGGAAGTGAAAACTGTGAAAAGAATTAATAAATTTAAAACAAACATATAAATACTATAAATAGTACAAAATATTTAAAATAAAAAAATATTTGACTTTCTTATCACGAGAAAAAAATGTGATGATAAAAAATGATTTTGTAATATTTATTTTAAAAAGATAATTTATTTCATGGTATATGTTTAAAAATATTTTTCATGTTCATAATTATAATCGAAACTATAATAGCTTAAACAATTTCTGATAAAGTTGCCCAAAATATTCGATGTAGTTTTAAAGGAAATTTCTTGAGTATTGCAATAAATAGACTTAAATATATTATTTCAAATACAGGATTTCATAAACTTATGAATATTTGATAGAGCAGAATTCAATTTATTCACCAAAAATTTAAGTTTCCTTTAAAACCAAAAGTTAATTTACGAAAAATAAAATAAATTCACGTTCAGATAACTAATTATTTCTAAAACCCATTTTGATAATTTGATTTCCCCTAAAAAGAAAAAAAAAAGAATATATATCTCTGTTTAATCTTTATTTGCCCTGACAAAAAGAGATAGTAAGGTCTTAGAGAAAATTTGCATGTACTTAATTTTCAAACATCCTGTAAAACTAATTAGGGATATCAGGACATAATTCTGATGATTGTTACGCTTTACCTTGTATTTAATCAGAAAGTATTTAGGAATCAAGTTTGATCATAATAATGAAATTGATGATGATGAATAATGATGTTTATATATTCATTGAAAACCAAAATGGCTAGCTATTATTTTTCAAAAATAAAAAGTGAATGATAATAGTTTAGGGAGTAAAAATTTTATTTGTTTAAACTTATTTCATTCAAGACGATTACTAACTTCGGTATGATCAAGCTTAAAATAGGTCAACGAATACATTTCCGGTTGCAAATTTCGATGTGACAGTTTTAAGTTGAAATATAAACAATTCTGCAGGAAACGTATTTAATGATAAATAAATATATCTTTATATTTACAGTTTTTGATAAAATATTTAATAAATAATTTATGATTACTTTTATCAACAATTGATTAAGAATTTGAAATAAGATTTGACTCTGGCTAGGTTTCTCAACATCCCATATAGTGTTGCAACCGGAATTTCAAGAAGCAATTCAAATTATATATTTATTTATAATAATCGCTTCAATGCAATCTCGAAAGTAAAAGTAATTTTATATTTAGTACGATTGACAAGAATGATGAATTTTATACAGAAATCGTCACCATTACGCATTTTTTTTTAATTTTGAATCAACAACTTTCCACCGTTACATTTGATTAGAAAATTGTTTATTCGAAGAAATCACTGAAAATTATAAATAAAAAGACCATAAAACCAGTAAGATTTGTTATCTCATTATTAAAAGCAAATTTGAGCAGAACTCGGTTACTAATAATATTTCATAATAATAGAATTAAAAAGAATAAACATTTTGCTCAGAAAATATTTTGTCGTTTTAAATGATTAAGGAAATTTTTTAATTAAAATTAAAAAGTAATGTTTACTTTGTTAATTTATATGCAATAAATAGATATTATAGATATTTTTAATTAAATATTTTCTACTTTTTGCGAACATTGTTAAATGTTTGCAAAATCAATAATCATAAGTCTTCTATAGAAATATTTTAGAATATCTTGGAAATTAAATTGGATATTTCTAAAAATTAGTCAAATAATTATTATTTATTAAAAAGAAATCTGCGAAGATTAATATAGTTAGACATCTTATTTCTTCATTATATACAAAATCCGTTTTTTAGATTCAAGGTTTGATTTAATCATTAAGCTGAACAGCATAAAAAGTTTCATTCTATTCTACAAGAATCAGCCGAATGCAGTGATCTAGTGATAAAGTCTCATCTCATTTTAAGTCTCGAAACCTGGTTTCAGTGAAGACCAGTCACGTAAATGGATCCAGCGCTTGCCAAATCTATTAAAGTCAAATGATCTCTTAAAGGTATGGTGTAGAAATTTGGAGAGAAGAGTGCCAGCATATAAACATGTAACTTGGTAACAATTCAAATATGCTGATTGTCCTTCCCAAAATGCTTCTAATCTAACTCAAAACGAAACGTTAATGCAACTAAACTAAATTTAGTTTACCGTAACAAAAATCTATTATGGGGCCTTCATAAATTAATGAAGTTATATTCTATAAATATAAGAGGCAAATCGAAAATGTTTTGGAGTATCAATTTATTTGAAATTGAATTTTCCTAACGTGTTTCTTGATGAATAACTGATTCTAGTAAATATAAAAAATAAAATACAACAATACATTACAGCAGTTATGATTATTCCCGTTATTTTTAAGAAAATTTAATTTAAAATTTTTAACTTCCAGTTACGAATTTTCTATCGCGCATTTCTTGTAGGAACAAAAATAAATAGACAGGTGATAAATTTAATTGAATAAACAAAAATGCTTCATTAAATTGACTTTTGTTACTAGAAAATGTTAACTGCGCCAAATAAAATGAATGTATTCATTTTAGTTTTAAAACAATTTGAACATAAAATCAACTTGCTTAGTTACTAATAACAGCTATCGGTTTTCGTTGTTCTTTATATTCAACATTTTTTTTTTCTTCTATAATATCCCATTGGGGGATTTTTTTACTTAAATTTCATGTAGCTAAATATGTTTACTGTAGTGTTATAAATTACCGAAATTTCAAATCAAATAATTTTTAAGTTGTTCGCATCATAGAAAAATAATGCCTCGTTATCCTTGTCTATGCATCGTGGGAATGCGTAAGCGACTGCATTTCGTAAGATAACGTATTACTAAAATAGCAAAATTTCGAAATAATATGTAGAGTATACAACTAACAAGCACCAGATCTGAATTTCCAAAAACCCTTTCAATAAACCCCTCTTTTTTTATAGACTTTTATGCTTGATTTTATAGATTAGTTCGTAAAATAAGAAATTGCATCTTTTTTTTAAAAAAAAAGAAATAAATTCAATAGAAACATTGCTTGTTTTTGATACTATTTTTTAACAATGTGAAAGAGGTTATTTTTAAGTAAGGTTTTATATCCTTCATATAAAAAAGAACTGTTGACCTAATTGAATTAGAGTGCGTTACACGGAAGAGAAATTTCTAGATTCTATCATCCGAGACGAATGACTAATGTCCACGCAACTTTTTTATTGATCTGGATAAGTCTGAAAAATAATTAGGCTCATATCAGATTAAGCAGCTTTGTTTATAATTAATGTATTAGTAACACTTTTACAAAAAATAATGTGTGGCAGATACCTTTAAAAAAACGGGTAACTGAAATTTCAAATATCTTATCAAGATGAAAATTTTGGTGAATAAATGTAAAAATGTTTTATTTCTTTTTTAAGTCAGTAAAGGATAAAATCTGTTATATCCTTCGATCAATGATGAGGTTATTTATTTTGACTTTTTTATTTTAATCTAATTTTTATGCTTGCAAAGATACAATTGAGTTCAGGAATAAGTTCATTTTAATCAAAAATGGATAAAAAAGATTATATAAATTTTAGATTAACAGTGCTAGTAAAATGAAATTCTCATGGCTCTTGGTATAATAGTGTCATTCCAGAGAGAAATTTGTTTTCTAATACATCTGCATCCCTCAAAATTTGTTTTCTATTACATCTACATCCATCGAAATCTGCTTTACATTATATTACATTCATCGAAATGTGCCTTAAATTAAATCTATATTTCTTGAAATTTGCTTTATATTACATCTGCATCCCTCGAAATCTGCTTTATATTGCATCTGCATCCCTCGAAATCAATTTTATTTCGTATCTGCATTCCTCCCCGAAATTAAAGGAATAACTTATTTAATAATCAAAACCAAATATAATTCATGTACTTCTAGTAATTTTGATTCACTGACTATTTTTTAAACAGGGGGCATATATGGTAAAACAATCAATAGAAACATTAGTTTTTGTTTAAAGAAGAAAATGAATCCAATCATATTCATATTGATTTTCTTGAAGATTTAAATGCAAAAAAATAACTTGATAATCAAATCTTATCCAGAAACTCATCAATAGAATTTCTCAGATCAATTTAACACTAGAACATACGGGATTTCGATTACCCTTAAACGTTCGCCGGGGTTGTTTTGACATACCGATAAAATATATATAAAATAATTGTAATAACTAACTAATTATAGGACTATTGTTCAGTTGAGTTTTTAAAACTTTAATATTGTTTTGTGTAATTATCATTATTAATGATTGCGTATATCAAAAATAAATTGTAACACAACAAATTATTTAATCTTTTAAAATGAAATAAAACAATATTCATAAATATTAGAATAATAAGTAAAAGTAAGTCATAAGTAAAATCATAATTTTTGTGTGCATGCAATTTTTTTAATCATTATTTATCATTTTTATTGTACATAACTCATTTGCAATGAATAATGTGATATTCAATTTTTCCTTTTCCACACACCATTTTCATGCAAGAGACACGCATTTTTTTAGTTGCATTTCCGTTACACTCTTTTAATTTCGCATCTTTTTGCGTTTTAGCGAAATTATAATTCCTTTAAATTCAGTATTTATTACTGAATTATTAGCAAGTTCATGAGGGCTTAGACCTTTTCTACAAGCCATCATTTCAGAATGTCTTTCTGAGCAAGATTCGTAAATTGAATGAAATTTTTCTTATGAGCAGATAAGCAAATGCTATGTAATGAAACACTTAGACGCAACAATGTTAGTAAATTTGATTCATTTCCGCTGTGAACTTAATAACAGTGCATTCAAGGTCAAACAAATGTGCGATAGTAATTTGGGAATTAATTTTTCCTAGTAAGCTATCGTTTGTTGAACGACAGCTTTTATAATGATAAATTGCCTTAGTGTCGAAACAACACCAACGGACGTTCTAGGTATATTTAGTTGTAAAATATCACCTAATTAATCTAGAAACACAAAACTTTTTATGTGGAATCACCATGGAAAATGATTAAAAGTCGCAAAGATATAATATCAAAGAGAATTTTGGCGTTACTTAGGAAAAATAGTGGGAAAACTTAGAAATTCTCAAATACTATTGCTATTGATTCTCACTATTGTCAACTAAGCTGATAAACAGTAATTCTGGTTAAGTAACCTGACTCTGGAGCTAAAACAATGGTGGTAGATCATATTGAACTCATGATATATTTAAAAAACTCCCTGAAGCAGTGGTAAAAGTAATCTGTTTCATTATTCTAAATAAAAATTAGAAGATAGTTCTTGCAGCCAAGCTGGCAATAGTACATTTACCAGAATGAGCTCAAAATGAACCAAAGGCAAACACAGGACTTCCTAAGAGTTAGCTACTCGTCAGTTAAAAAATGATTCAATGATTGGTTTAATTTTTTCTAAACATGCTCAAACCCGGCATAAAATAGTTAGGTTAGCTTTCAAAAAGACAATGAAGTCTTTCTAATTAGTTTCTAAGCATTCAAGATTGTTTTAAATACCCGACTTTTTCATTAGAATTCAATAGTAAACCAATTAGTAATACTTAAGGTATTTGTTTCCTCCTGAAAAACCTATTTATTTTGCTACTAAAGTAATTGCGTGATCGTATTTGTGATTAAACTATGCAGTGTGACAAAAAATAACTCATTTAAAATCAATTAAATTAAAATGGTGTTATATTGTTTGTTTTTTGGCATAGTTGAATATCGTGAATTATTTAGATAACAGTGCCGCTTTCTTCATTTCTTTTAACAATTGTTTCAGAAGTTGAAAGCAAACAGAAATCTAACAGTCTTCTCCTCTTCGGCCACTGAAGGAAAATAAAAACAAATTAATGTAGTTTACCTAACCTAAATGGATTCCATATAGCTTGTTATTTTCTATTCTTTCAATACTTGCTATAATAACTGGCCTATTTAAACATACTTGATTATATTTTATTATATTGTAATGTTTAGTTTCGATCGCAATATTTGCTTTTATGTGAGAAAAATGAAAATAGCTGTGTTGAAGATTGTAAATTCTATGCATAATTTTATTTAATAACTATAAAATAAGAAACAAAAGAAAATTGTTTGGAACCGGCCTGTTTCGTTTATAATTGAACAACGGTGAAAAAGAGCAACAGCAATCTGAAGGGCAAGATTTTGAGGGAAAAAAATGTGAAATTATAAAAAATGTGAAATCCACGACAATGATCTATAACTAATTAATGTATACTAATGTTCACATAACTAATGTATGCCAAGATCGACGTCCTAGCTTAGTGGAAGCGCATCTTCCCTGCAATTTGGGTGTCCCGTGTTCGAATCCTAGTTCTGGCTTGGTTGTCCCTCCCTTGTGTTATATCTATGGGCTGTATCAATGAGCCCTTATGTAAAAATGGGTTCTGGAAGCGAATGACTGTGTATGGGTGTCATCTTCATTTGAGCTAGAAGTCAGCCTTTTACCTTCGGGTTCTCTGGGGTATTTACCCACATAAGCTACTGCATGCCCTTTTCGTGTTAAACACGGACACGACATCATCATCGCCAATGCCATGTAAGGTATTTGAGAGCTCCCAATGATATTATGACCAAGATTCATAATATTATACAGATGAAGTTTCTTTATTGAAGAGTATACGAAAAAGTTTCCTTTAGACCCTTCTCACTGATTTTATTTCCATTTCCCTTATGTACTTTTAGACGCAAATAAATATTTAGTAGTAAATGCAAGCTACTACTTGAATTGATTCAAATCTGCATCACGAGATAGATGTTCTTCTACAGAATACAATGCCAAATAAGTAAATATCAAATGAAAATGATTCACTAAGTCAGAAAAATATTGTAGTTAATAAGAAGTATAAAAAGGAAATTTGAAAAAGAATGTGGAAATATTTTATTTCGGCAGAAACCTTATTTCAAAGATTCCGTTTGCTTGCATCATAATAGCCGAATATTATTATCATTCTATTTTTCAGAAAACTTCCGTAGTTTAGTAAAAATAGAAAGCAAATTTCTATATTGCCTAAGCAAATAACTATATTTCTATTCAAAGCATCGTTAAACTATAAACATCGAAAAAACTACAAAACATGTCATGTCACAAACTATGTCATTTTAAAATAATTTTCTCGCTTCAGAGTAAAATCAAGTTAGAATTCTTTTTATTATATCTTTTTATAGTCAAGAAACCCTAATGCGTTTAGTAATTTCAGAGTATTCATAAATTATTACTCCGGTAGTTTCCCGAACTAAATAATAACATTTTTTTCCAACAGACAAAGTAGTTATCTCTGTGAAAGATGAATGAAGAAAAAGTTTTTGCAGTTACCATGCACAAACACAAATGTTTGAGCATAAGCACATATATAAATAGTTTCCATATGCTTTTAAATTTAAATTTTCAGGATAAACTTTTAATTCGGAACGTAATTAATATATATCTATCGTGCAAGCAAATTTGCCCTAGATATTACCATAATTAATCTAAACTCCATCTCTCATAGGATCTGACCAATTGCGTGATGGTAAAATAACGAGAGACGTGGAAAATGTTGGGAAAAAATAAACATTGACCTTCTTTGCCATAAATGAATTATTCCTTTATTTACGGAATTCGGAAATATATACGTAACAGAAATTGATGTTGCCAACACTTTAAAATAAACAATAACAAAAGTTGGTATTGCCACCACCTTTTTAAAATATTAATTTAACAAACACATTATTTACAATAAAATACTATATTATTTGACAAATTAAATAAATATGAAATAATCAAAACTTTAAAGGAACATTTAAATAGTTAATAATAATAAAGGGACAAAAAACGTTCCGCAGTGGAAAGCCGCCACATATACTGTATATTTATTTTTTATTATTAATATCTGATATTTTATATATTTGTATTAATTCAGTGTATCCTTCTATATTTTGAGTTTAATAAATTCTTTTTACGTTATTGCTTTCCGCTTTCAAGCCTTGAAAGTCCGATTAAATGTTTATAACGCTAACGTAAATGGCATAGAAATCGCTCTTCCTACTTATCCTGGAATCAAGTGTAAACGAATTGATATGCGATCGTTCTATCAGATATGTTCGAGAATAAGTTCGTCGTTTCACTAAAAAGTCCATTCAGACAGTGGAAAAAATGTATAAAAGCAATCAAGAAATAGGTTTCAAAGTTTAACCGAGGGCAAAAATAGGCTTAACTATCGCAATATGGATAATTTCTATGACTTATTTATGAAAATTGATGCTCGTATCTTTCAAAACAATTATCTTCAAAATCAATTTTTGCATTATCTTAATACTCAAGAATACCACCCTTTTGATGATAATTTCATTTCCTTAAATGTTTTTTTAATTATTTTAATTATTTAATATTTTAACTCAATTTGTAATACATTCAGTAAATATCATGATAGAATTCAAACTTATTCAATAAAGCATTCAATAGAGTGGTTCTAATTCCTTAGTATAGTTTACATTTCCGCTTTTATTTCGTAAATTAGCATTTATTTATTATTTAATTTCCAGTAAATTGATTGAATTGAATTCATATTTTTCATTAGTATTAAATAACAAGAATTTTTTTTTTTTTGAAAAAATGAATGTATTTCATTTAAATAATTTAACAGCATAAAAAACGTCAATAATCTGAGCGAACCGGTTGATCGCCATAGGAGGCTAGTTTCTTTCAGTTCTCGCCATTTTAAAATTGCAGGTCTTATTAATCTGGTATCATTTCCTTTTAAAGAAATATATTAGTGACTTGATTATTTTGTAATTTTTATTAACTATTTTTAAATTTCAACCCTTATGTAATTCAAATTTCCTTCTGTTCAAGGTTTGTAGAAGTAAAGGAAAAAGAAAAATAATTATAGTAATTTCAGACAAGTAATGAAATAATAGCCATGCATATCTTTTGCCATTGAAGAACTTGCTGTGGTCGCATGAATATTTATTGTAAATATAACAAATTCGGAGAGTTGCATTCAAGAATTCGTTGAAAACAAGTTGATCATAATGAATTTTGACTTAAGGTATTATATTGCCCTGGAAACCATGCATGGTTGTTTACAGTCGACTGAAAAGTGTATATTCTGCGGTTTCTAATTTTCGTTTTTTTTTTTTTTTTCGCTCGCTCTGAAGAAAACAGGCAATTCGCTCAAGAACGTCAACGCTCACCTTTTGAAGATGATGACACATAGCGGAAGTTCAAGTCTTTTCAATTTCTTTATAGAGTTCGTGAAGCGTAGAAAAACAATGTACACAAAATTTTTCCCATGAACAAAAAAAAATCCTTCACTGTTTTTAATTCGAAATGCATGACCTTATCCTAATTTTTTCAATAATTTGCTGCGAAAAATAAAATCTCAATATCTTAACAATTTTTGGAAATAATAAATTTTTATACAATAAAAAACGCCGTATTATAAAATTTTAATATCTTTTTATCATATTTTTTGAGTTGCAATGCCGGTTTCCTGTATACTCAGCATTTGTTCAAATATACATCAAAAATTTGAAGGCCCATAATATATCGATATGAAGGGACAAAGAATATACAGACATGAGGGTCTCCAAGGGCTCACAAATTTATAAAGTTGTTTGGAGTTCAGGTTTGGAAAGTTAAACTTTATTTATCGCCATTGTAATCATGTGAAAATTGTACTTTTAGCTACCTTTTTATTGAGAAAGTCGTGTAAACAATGAGTCCTCTTGTTAAGAATCAGGATGAATTATTTGAAGAGATAAAGGGTAAACCTATAATGCAAACTTATTTTCTCTTTATAACCTGGATAAAAATATTGAGTGTGATTTTTTGTAAATGAGAACATAGAATTAATGCTTTTTTTATTCCTTCAATTGTTTTAGAATTGCAGATTGAAAGAGTAAGAAACGATCATTAATCTAGTTGGGAATTCTGCATTTTTATAGACAGTCTTTTCCTTTTGACATATTAATTTTTCCTGTCTTGTTTATATTCAAGAACCTACTCTTGCGAATGCCTTTATAACGAGATATGAAACAATTATTTAGAATTAATTTTGATGATATGATCTTTTTTAATGTACAAAATTGCCTTTCCTTCAGACATAAATTTTAATTAATTCTGAATTAATTTGTTGATAGAAAAATTCAAAAGTACAATGCTTGTAGATTACCCTTACTTCATATTAACACATGGTAAGTGTAAAATTTTAGTGCTATCTTCTAAAAACATTATAGAAGTATACTTTTAATAAGTAATGTTAGGATGAGAAAATATTGATCAGCAGCATATTTTTATGTGTTAAAATGAGATTAAAATCTCATTCCCTTTATGCGTATATTTTCTGTACTGTGAGAAAATATAGATGTTTAAATGAAGTATTTCTTAATGTAAGATAAAACAAATTGTTTATATCAGCTCGAACATTATAATTACAAAGTACGGGAAATTTTCAGGTAGAATAAGGAATTAATTTTCTAAAATTTAAATGTAATTTTATGTAGATACATGACTTAAAAGTATAAAAATAAGTTCCAACAATTTTAATTCCCCGAGATATGAAATGGAAATGCACTGTGTTACGTTATCATTTATTTATTTAATTTCTGATTTAACTGATAAAGCATTTGAACAATTTAAAAATGCATTTACTATGACGAAATGATATAAAAATCCTATAAGAAGTGAGGCGGCAAAATTTTTTTAACAAAATATTTATTCAAAACTACATTATCAAAGAAATTAGGATTTGATTTTCTATTTCATTATTGTTACAAATGTAGTTACATTCAAGAAAACCCAACAGAGATTTATACAGGATCCCTTCAAACACTCTCTTTCTTTAGATAGATAAAGACTGAAATAAGCGAGAAATATTTAAAGATAGAAAAAACTAAAGTAAATTTTATCCTTAGTATAATTATTTTATCGTATTTGTTGCTGATAATTCAGGGTTAAATTTAACAGCGAGTAATTCATGAATCATTACTTAGCGTTCACTGGAGGAACAGTACTTCTCAATAAAATCACTTTCACTTCTTCACTTTTAATTCATACTTTAATTCAATAAAATCACTTTAAATTTCCCAGTACCTCTTTGTCAGATGTAAAACGCTTTTCACTTCACTGATTCGTCTGTATCCATGAAAGTAATTTTGAACACCAACTGAGACAATTATCGAATCTCATTCTTGGACGAATCATAAAAATAGAAAAGCCAAAAGAAAATTCCGGAATAGAGGACTCATCATACATGCTATTCCTTCCTTACACGAATTCCGTTTACAATTTTGTTCTATCCATGCTTCCTTGTGGTAATTCCTTCTCGTCCAGGTCCGGTGAAAGATTTGCTCCATTTTTCGGTTGACTAACCAAGAGTGACGACGCCAAAGGGAAAACTATTACTACCTGCTTTCGCTTCAACGAAAAAATAAACAAGAAACGAGATCGAATGACTTGTTGATGGGGTACCAATCACTACCAGAGGTTGACGTTCTTGTTTTCTACCGGAATTCCTTTATAATACCTAAGTTCTCATCTGTACCAGCTTTTTCATTCTGGTTTTCCTATCGCTTGAGCGACATCATTTCCATTGCCGAGCTTCACCTTCATTCTTTGAAGTTTGTCTAACTTTTTGCGATACTTAAAAATTTTTCATCTGAACTCCTTGAAACTTTCCAAACGTATCTAAAACGAATTGGTGAACATGGGGAAAGATTCTGTTGATAAAGCTGATTTTTGTCCTGATTGTGTTAATGGAAATGAAAATGGAGATGGTGGTGCGCCCAGGAATCAATATGATGAAGATGACTGTTGTATTTGTTGCTGTTGCAGTTGCAGCAGTGTTGAATCTGATGTGGAAGAGGAGCCTCTGAGCCCTATCAATCCAAACGAAGCTCCTGCAACTGGTAGAGCACTAATTGAGAAAAAAGATCTGCTATCTAATATGTCCATTCTTCGTACTAATAGAGAGCAGGCTTCCATTCAAAATATCCTTCAATTTGTCGAAGCGCTTTCTCATTCTAACAACTTTTTGAGACGGTATTACATGGAAGAAGAGTTTTGTTTGCAGTGTATTCAAGATTCTCTATGCGAATGCAATTTAAGAGGAATAGCTAATTTAAATCTCAACGATTCTTGCACTTGCAGCGGTTGTGATGGGAATAAGTCAGATGTTTCGGAAGAGACTGGCACTATAAATCGTAGTTGCACAGACTGTCCACCCTCAAAGAAATCTGCTAGAAATCGGTCTCACATACGACGAAACAGGAGACGCCGAAGAAGACCGAGAAATTCTGAACCTGCAATGCAGCGTAGAGGGCCTAGAGAAAGCACTAGGCAAAACCAGAATGCAATGCCTGAAGATTATGATTCCGATTGCTCCGAATGCCGACGGAATAATAATGCTAAGACACCATCCAGTAAAATTCTTGATCGCGAGCGATGTAATTGTGAAGAATGTATTGGACAAGCTGAGGCCCAACGCGCTGTCAACCTCGACTTCAATCCAAATGCTCTTTGTTCTAGCGTCGATGAGAAAAACAACACACAATGCAAGTGTGAATCTCGTGTGGTATCGAACTCTGAAATGTGTTCTGCGCCCAACTGCAAGGACTGCAGGATGATGTCATCAGCTGAATTCGATTGCAACGAAAACAGTTGTAATTCGGATTGCACCGAATGTCGAATTCCACAGTCTGGAGAAGCCCCTTGTCAATGTTGCATGCCATCAGAAAGAAAATCGGAAAACCAAAATGGAGTAAGGTCATCCGATAAGGGCATTTCTGCTCATGAATCGGCATACAATTCTGATCAAAGAGGGGGTACTAGTGATTGCAATTCATGTGATTGTGAGGAATGTCAATATGCAACGGATTGCTCTGATGAATCATGTGAAGAATGTGCTCATCAAAAGTCTGGAAACAAGAATTCCAAGAAAAACTGAAATAACTGTGATCTGTTAATGTATTTCTCACAGTATTGTCGTCAAAAAACATTTTTCATGAGGTAGTTTGGGATGTATTCTAAAAACATTTTTTCCAGTTGATATGAACATAATCTTTAAGGTAAATTTGTTTTGAAAATGCTATAGGGTATTATTATTAATTTTTTGCATACATCTGATCTTCATTCAAACTCAAGATTAATATTTTAATTTTATTTTTTAACATGTTTTATCATATCTATTTATCAGAGTAATCTCATTTAGGAATATCCTTATTTTATTTAAATTAAATTCGAAATTTCCCACAATCATGTTTGCATTTTGAAATCGTTCAAAAATAAATGTTTATTTTTTAATTTTTGATTGAGTTATTATTCGTGCTAAAAAACATTTATTGAAATTGAATTTGATGATAATTAATCATTTTTCAAACTTTCAAATCTTTTAAGTAAATAATCAATTGATTAACGCAATGTTTTGTTGAAAAAGGTTTTAAAATAGAAAAATTAAATTATATTTGAAGGTGCTAAATAAAAGCTAATAATTTTACGAACAATTAATAATTAATCATGTAGATTTTTTTTAAATTTTACATTACGTAATTAAATTGAGAGATGCATAATCTCTTTTCAGAAATCATCATTAATTTTATCAGAAAATATCTTATTAAACTATATTTCTTTCAAAAATAGTATTATGAAACTCTAAAAATGAAACCTTTCATAAATTATTATTAATTTCATCAGAAAATATTTTATTAAGTTATATATTTTTTAAATTGAGAGTTATGAAAATCTGACTCTTGGAAACATTTTTAAAGATTATATTATTTTTTTAATTAAAAAAATTGCACGAATAATTGTTTTCATTGTTAGAAAATCTATAAGATTTACTTTTTTATTCCTGTTAAATAAAAAATTTCAAAATTAATGTAATTAATATCGCATTGTTTTTTAAAATGTATGGAATATTTGGAAGAATAAAAAAAAAACACGTAAGTAAAAATTGCTAGGAATTTTTTTTTTAGTTTCTTGATTCAAATAATATCAATAAAGAAAGATGTGCAAAAAAATGCAATATTCTGCTTTCAAACAATTTCTAAGAATTTTAAATATTTATATTAAAATTTTTACCATATTTCATAATTTTACTGTTTTCTACATTATTACTATTTTCAGATAATTTTTGTTTATTAAGTTCATTTTTTTTTAATTTAAGCACTCAAAAGCAACTTCTTTTTTTTATTATTTGGATTGAACTCAATAGCTCTATGAAAAAAGTATACGGGAAAGGTAAAGGCTCTGTTGGAAGTCAGATATACAAAGGGAAATATTTGACTTACAACAAATTGGTTTTATTCATGGAAGTGAAATAGCTATCAAGAATTATAAATTAAATTTATAAACTTGAATAATTTCTTTCAAATTTCAAGAAATTTGGATTAATAGAGAACATGAGAGATAAATTATTTTTAGCGGCACTTTTTTATCGTTATTTCAAAGACAATAATTTTCACTTTTGACTTGAATTGAATGATCCGAAGCTTCCAATAAGTATATTTTACTAAAATTTGGAAGGAATTGAATTAAATTCAAATGATAATTTCAAAATGCCAAATTTTTTTTAAGTAAAATCCTTCATTAGCAGCTGAATATTCATTCTAAATTATATCACATTACGATTATTCGATGAATTCCCTTGCAGCTTAAATTTTAGTTTCAATTATGCTTTATTTCATTTGTAAAATCAAATTCTCCTCTCTATTATCAAAAAAAAAATTGTCAAAAGAAGTTTTCTAGACTACATTCGAAAATTTTTGCCGCTTGATTTCCAAAATGTTTGCTGCTGTATTCCTAAAATCAACAGCATTTTACGGAAATTAATTTAAAACAAAACAACATTTTTTTTGTACATTTAAAAATATATGATCATTTACATAAGTTTCACATTCTTATAATCAGTAATTTTTTAATTAGTAATAATTTCCATAATGTTATTTGGATGAAAAAATTATATAATGAGACCCATCTTTTACATTGAATAGTTTTTATTATTATAAACATTGTAAAATATTTGAAAAATATTTTTTCAAATTATCAAGATCATATTTCAGATTATATCAATGATTGGTTAAGGTATTTACTCGAGTTGAAAATTTAACTTAAAAGTAGCCTTATATATCTCTTGGGAAATGATACTATGTACTTAATTTCAATTTCTGTGTTTTTACAATAAAAGGTTATTACTCTTTTAATAATATTCAGTGTTGACTATTTTTATCTATCAAAACTATTTAAATCCAATTAGGTAATAAGTTATTTTTAGTGATTTCTTTGTGAATAAATTTAATTAAATTCTGAAATCAATCAATAGAATATTGAATATTCTGATAAAATAAAATACTAAAAAATAATTTTCGAATTATCAAGATAATATTTCAGAAGTATTAATCATTCATTGAATATTTTACGCAAGTTGAAAATTTAGAATAAAAATAATCTTATGTGTTAATAATCTCTAACAGAAAGATAAAAGATATTTAATTTCAATTTCTGTGTCTTAACAATGAAAGGTGATTGCTCTTTTAATAATACTCAGTCTTACTCAGTTATTTTAGCCTTCAAAATTATCCCATTAAAATGGATAAATAAGTTATTTTAAGTAATTTCTTGCTTAATGAATGAAATTGATTCTGAAATTAAGCAAGAAATTGAACATAAGAGAAACTTTCTGTATGACTTTATATCAGGATAATAAGCAATATTAAAGAGCAAGTTCAAATTATTATTCTATATTTACGAATTTAGTTAAATCTGCTCACAGACAATAAAAAAAATATTTTCTTGAGTATCATTGAATGTAACATGTAGCTCTATTTTTCCACAAACAAACTGAAAATATCAATATCAAAATTAATTAATTGATTTGACGTTTTCTTAACCCAGGAATTATTTGTAAACTCTGAGACAAAATTCTAAACAATTTCTAAGTCAAAAAAATAGCATTACTAATTATTTATATATTGTTAGGAATATTATGAGTAAAGAAACGCTGTAAATTATTGAATAGGAAAGTTTTATACCAACCTTTTCAAAGAGGTTTTTTTTTTTATGTATTATTGGTAAATATTTAAAAAAACAATTTAATAAATCAAATTAAAATATAATACACACTATTTTAAAGCATGTAATTAAAATAAAAAGCCTCAGATTATCTTTAAAAAAAGTTTTACTCCTTAAATTTCAATATGTCAAGAGCTTCTAGAAAGCATTTGAAATAGAAATTGTTAAATAATTTTAAATTGAACAAAAATGTATTTTTATGAGTTACTAGCTGGTAGTCGGCGCGTTGTTGCAGCAGAAGAAATAATCTTGGAAATATCGTTTGGAATTTGAGATAGTTATCCTGTTTAATTAAGAACAATAGGAAAATTGATACTTTTTTTTGTAGGCAATGAATACATTCATTGAAATTGAAGGATATATAAAAAAGAAGCATAAACATTATTTATTCTATTTTTATTATTCTATGCTACAAATAATTATCAAATTAATTGTTATGTATTAGATTTATGTTTTTTTTTAGAATTGTAAAGCTTGTGGTTCTTTCAGAATGGTAATAAAGGAAACTATTTATTGTTGTATCTCGTGATTCGTCTAATACTCGTTTCGAATTCTAGCGTATAATATTAGAAAATATGATTAAAATATATTCTTTTAAAATTGATTAAACATGAAAAATATATTTATACCATAAAATCTTTAATATAGTTGAAAAAATAATTTTTTGAAAACTAAGATGGTACAAAATTATTTGTACTATAATATTTTCGAAGTTACTGCAAAAAACACTAAAATTTTATTAAATGTTTAGTAAAAATTTCAAAACCATAGGATTGGTTCCCCTAAAACTTTATCGCATACTCTCTAATAAAACTATTGCCTCAGAGAAAGATTTACATTGCATTTACATATTATAGCAACGAAATATTTATATTTATTATATATTAATTATTATATTTATTTATTTGTATTATTATATTTATTTATATTAATTATTATAAAGATTTACATTGCATTTACATATTATAGCTACGAAATATTAACGTATAGCTTGAATTTAGCATCTTTATGGAATCTGCTGTGTCTTCATGGCGAATTATTTGATGGTTAATCCATCTAATCCATGGTCAATAGAAGCGGTAAATAGATCGGAAGATATTCTTTATTCTTTAGATGATTGTATCATGCCTATAACCTTTGCGTAAGTGCAAGCAATATGTTGTCGAAGTTTTATAGGAATCGGCTGAGCGGTCCGGCATCTCATAGGATCTAATCAGACAAAAAAAATATTTATATAGATTGCATATTAGATAATTTTAATATGCTTATAACCATCCCGTAACTGCAAGTAATAAGCAGTCGAAGTTTTATCGTAATAGGATTAGTTGTCAGGCAGCACATAAGAGACATACAGAAAAGCATTCATTTTTATTTATATAGATAATAAATTTAAAATTTCCGCATTGAGTAAGAATATTGAAGAAAATAATTAGATATTACTTGATTAGTTAGTTTCCAAAATAAAAATACTTCTCTGAAACTGCAAATAGGTCATTTTTTTTAAATTTTGGTGTATGTACAGGATGATCTTAAAATAACGCATCCTACTTGTAAGCATCTGTAGATGAAACTAAGGAACGAAAGGAAACCAAATTTCATGGAATGAATTCCCCCCCAAAAATACAGTTAGTAATAAAAATCAACGAAAAAGAAAGCTTTGCAAAATAAAAGGGGATCGATAATTACAAGGAATGCAAAGAAAAGCGTTTATTCAAAAGGTCATTATTGTTGGAATAATAATGCATAGTCATACAGAAATGAATTACATATATAAAGCTCACAAAAATCTATCTTATTATTAAACGTTACAAATGCTTATAAATCTACATTCAAATATTAGTTTTGTTAAGATTAACTTCTAATTCTATTGACTTGTAAATGTTTTATTGACAAAAAACATAAATAAATTTAAAAAATTGCTAAAAGAGTAATAAAAAATTGCCAAAATAAATATTCTTTGGTGGAATTGCAAATGAATCATTTTTTTTTTCAAAATTGTAGCATATGTACAGGGAGATAATAAAACAACGCTTCCTCCTTGGAGACATATGCAGCTGAAACTAATGAATCAAACAAAACTAAATTTCGTGTACAGGCTATCGAATGAATTCCAAAAAATGCAATTAGCAACAAAAATCAACAAAGCAAGGAAACCTTGTCGAATGAAAATGGATAAAAAATTACAGCGAAGAGTGTTTTTCCAAAATTTCATTATTGCTGAAATGATAATACATGTACATTCTGAAATACATGACAGGTTATATAAAGCTCTCTAAATACAATTTTTATTACCAAATATTCAGACCTCTGGCCCAAATGCAAAATTTCAAAAATTTCATGTGCCCTTTTCCCTCTCCCCTCCTTTTAACACAATCTACTTTTAGTACTTTTTTACCGAATTCATTTTCCCATTCCTTTCATAAGGAATTTTATCTCTCTTCATTAGCTTTTATTGCAGATTCATCATAAAAGTGATAGCTATTTTATGGTCAACCTGTAACATTTGAATCCGTTGACTATGGTTTTTTTATTAATAATGATCCTCTTAACCCATATATTTGAAAACCTTATAGTTGAAAGATCAGGGCAATGGGAAGGTAGATAATTATATTTGGAATCTCAAAAGTAGGAACAAGTGTTATATTATAATTCATTTTAAGTTCTTTTTTGAAGCTATTACTAAACAAATCTAAACAACTATTTAAAAAATACGTCTGCATGAGTTAAAATAAGTCCTTGTCAATAAACTGGTTTATTTTCCTGGTGAGAAATATATAGATTTGCTAAACGCTACTAAATTACTCAAACATCTTATTTTCATAATGTTTCAAACATTATTAATTGATTAGCTTAAATGCTTCAATTGAGAATTGGAAATTGCTTCAAAGAAAGTCTTTTTTTCCTGCTGAATATGTACAAATACAGTTAAAGATCGATGTTTCTTCCCCCTTTGTTGCCATTTTATATTCAGAATATGTTGAAGAAGTGATGACGTAAATTGAATACTTTAAAACTGGGCTATCGCTTATAAATCTGCACTTATGTTAAAAGCATCTTTTAATCCTTTAGACTAGTAAACGTCTTACTGATAAAAGCGAAAATAATTTGTGTATCCCATTTTGCCTATTGAAAGATGACAGACATACTGCCAACCACCCCGCCACCACTGAACGTAGCAATATCGACAGAAAGATGGCAGACAGTCTGTTGAATAATAATAGAAAAGTGTCAGATTTCGTTTCAGCCCTCATTAATAAACTGGACATAATGAACATTAGGCTCCTTAAAATGAACTTTCCAACAACAAATTATATGAATAAAAATGAATGTTTGTCTGTATGTCTCTTATGCGCTCCGTACCGCTCATCCGATTCCAATAAAACTTCGACAACATATTGCTTGCACTTACGCAAAGGTTATAGGCATAATACAATCATCTAAAGAATAAAAAATATTTTCGGATCTATTTACCGCATCTATTAACCATGGATTAACCAAAACATAACTGGCCAAGGAGACACAACAGATTTAGTAAAGATGCTAAATTCAAGCTAAACGTTAATGTTTCGAAGCTATGAAAGTCTTTCTCCGAGGTAATAGTTTTATCAGAGAGTGCGCGAGAAAGTTTTAGGAGAACGAATGCTATAGGTTTGAAATTTTAACTAAACATTTATAAAATTTTAGCGTTTATTACAGTAACTTCCGAAAACATTAGATTACAAATAATTTTGCACCAAATTAATTTTCAAAAATTTGTCTTTTCATCTATATTAAAGATTTTATGATCTAAATATATTTTCCATGTTTATTCAATTAATACACAAAATACACAAAAAATACTCAAATCTAATACATAAAAATGAATATTTGTTCGAAGAGTAAAATAAGAAAAATAGAATAAACACTATGTGTGCTTCTAATTTATATATCTTTCAATTCCAATTAATGTATTCATTGCCGAGAAGAAAATAAATACCATTCTTAATTAAACAAGATAACTATTTCAAATTCCAAACGATATTTCCAAGATTATTTCTTCTACAGCAGCAACGCGCCGGGAACCAGCTGATTATAAATAAAGCGACCTTTATTGTACTATCATTGGAATCTAAGAAGTTCATAAAATAACGGCTTCATTTCAAATATGAAAACAGATTTTGGTACAGTAATATTAATTTGAATGTCACTATATGCATACTTCAACTGTCAACATACATGGTTTTGAAAGAATAGACTTTAAATGAATTCAATTCCTGTATGTTCAGAAATACTTTATATCGTATGTAGTATGGAAATCCTCTAAAAGATCTTATGTAAAGAAAACGTTCTTTTGTAGAAAAAAAAGAAAATATCAACTGTCAATATTTGTGTTTCTATAAATCACAAAAATTGAAAGTGAACGTGAAACTGTAACGAGAAAATATTTCGAAGTATCTGAGCAAACAAAGCGTGTCTTTATTGTATCTTAAGTTTAGAAGAATGTTTAAATGCATGGAAAAGAGAAACAGTAATAAAATGCAAGAAAAAATCTATGTAATATGATGTTTTCCTGTGGTACGTTTGCTCAAATCCTGTATTTTTTGGACGACACTAACGAGATATGTGCTTAGAAAGTCCAAAGACATCCAAAACCGTACTTAAGAAGTTGATTCAAAATTCAGATCAAAATGTTTCACGATATAAACTGAAAATCTCTTCCAATGTGGATAAAAGTAAATCAGTCCGATTGAAAATTAGATGAAGAAAAAATCTGATTACCTCCAGTTACTGAAGAAAGTATCCAAAGTTAAGTGTGTTAAGGGTTTCGATAAATAATAGAACATTTTTGTTAATAATAGCGTGAAATAATAGATTTGTTATCTTAAAAATAGAAAATAATCAAAATAAAATACAATACCGTTTAATTCACAAATAGATATGATTTTGGGTATCATTATATTTCAAAGTAATTAAAGCGTCATAGGGACAGAAAACTTGCTAATCTTCCAAATATAAGATATTGAGGACAATAGCATAAAAAAGCCAATTTTGTGTTTTCAACGCGATCACATAGTGGGTGCAAATACATGCAAAAATATTTCAATTACTAACAACTTTGAGAAATTTGTCAATGAATTCTATGTTTGTCACTCTTTTATTCGTCTTCCATTAAACTTTGTAATTTAGTTTAAACAAACTGCTTATAAAAGTTCATCATATCTCAAAGTCTATTTAAATAATTCTTTGTTTCAAGGGCAATGAAAGAATGTTTGATTTATCGATAAAATAAGAGAAATAACAAGTAGAGACGTAATTTTCAAATTTACATACAAAAACAAAATTCTAATTCTATAATTATCCAATCTAATTACTCCTTACTAAGACAAAAATCTAATTAATTTTTAATAAATAAGAACTTTGAAATATGCAAGAGAATTTTGTAATCATCTTAAAATTTGAAGACTTTCATAAACTACTTATTATTTATTTAAGGTATCCGACTACGTTCGAAGGACAATTTTTGAAAAACTGGATTTTTTAAAACTATTAATGATTTTTACTTGTATTGTCTATTATAAACACAATAAATCGAAAAAAAATATTGAAAAATATAATATATTTTGAGAAATAAGAAAATTTGCCGTAAATTTTAATGAAATTTAACCAAAACGGTTAACACTCTACACAAAATGGTAACGTAGCCATCCTATTTTTCTTTGTACACAAGTTATAGAAAATAATGATGAATGAAATGAACCAAAATCTAAGAAATATTTTGAGATGCAAAGAAGTTATGGGTTAGAATATGCACGCATATGCATTTTTTCCATAAATTCACAACTTAATTCTTCTGAAAACTCCAATAAACGTTAAAGTATTTCACCAACACTAAAGCTTTTGGTTCGTTTCCTTGCCTATATTATTTAAAAAAACACGCTGGAATTTTTATGGGAATATGTCTATTGGTTTTTGAGATATCGTGTTAACGGTGGAGAATTTTTATGAAAATGAAAGTTTTAAGAAAATGGAAGTTAAAGATAAATTTTAGTTGAAAAATATGTGACCCTAGATAATAGGTTAGTCCTTCTTTTTCCTAGAAAAGATGAAAACTCTTTTGGAAAGAGGAAAGTCTAAACTACAAGAAATAACAATTAAAAAATAAAGTCGCCAATGTGGTCGATAACCAGTGTTTTTAACGTAGTCGGATACCTTAATCGTTTACAAAAGCGACAAATAATACAAACAGTATATTAGCATTATATTTACGAATGAAATTATTTGTGAATCTTTGAGATCATTAAAATGCATTTCCTAACGCTGATACCTTATACATGAGATAGACGTTAAAAGATTATTTGAAAAATTTTACAATTAACTTTGAAACATCCTTAAATTGGGAAACAATAACTTTCGAAATATTATCTTTCTCTACCAGATTAGTGCTTTTTGTAAAAAAAAAAAAAAAAAAAAAAAAAAAAAAAAAAAATCACTTCTTTTGAACGAATAAGGAAAATTGTGAATGTAATAAATAAGTCAACGACTTCAAATTGTCAGGAATTTTATATATTCTACGTTTTTCATATTTTCTCGGAATTAAATCTGTATAAGCTCTACAAGTTTGTTTTTAAAATGGAAATTATCCAATGTTTCAAAAGGTACGAAGATTTTCTTTCCACTTCATATAATTAGGAATAAATAAAGCGTTGTTCTTGTATTAGGCTTCATTACAGTTTTATTAGTGAGCAGAGTTCCTTTTTGTAATATCAATTCCTTTATCCAACATCCTTTAAAAAATAAATAAGCTATTCTCAAAATAATTTTATAATATTATTATATTGTGCTGTATAATAATTATAAGTGCTATAATAATAACTGATTTTCTTTAAAAAAATATTAACTAGCAATTGAAAAACCTTTACTTCAATTTATACATTTATATGCCGATTCTCCCAAGTATATATGAAAACTAAGAGCAGTTCTGCTGATCTTCTAGTGTTGACTTAGAATGTGTTCCACGAAAAAAAAAAGTGTCCACTTATACTTAATTTTGCTCTTTTTTCTCGTTAAAACGATAATATTATAATTAAATCAGGTAATACAGGAATTTTATATCTTAGTTCAATGCTATTGTTAACTGCAACGAATCATATTAGGATAGTTGTTATCATTTGAAGAAAATATTATTTGGGTATACATTAGGAAGATAGATAGTAATTTTAATTTAGTCATTCGAATTCTTAAAATAAATAATTAAAATAGTCACTTAAGACAACGTTTCTGCAAGAAAATTTCAATTATTTTAATTACAAATTTCTTAATAATATTATGAAGTATTCAAATCCTTCATATAAATTCGGAGAAACATTCACATATGTAATTTACAAATTAGATTACGCTGAGTTATGCGTTAACTTGTCAAAATATAAATGTTGCTGTTGTTTACCATTTTGGAAGAGATCAACGGAAATAGTCCTCGTTGTTTAATACTAATTAATTTATTATTATTATTCCTTTTTCTATCATTCTTTTTATAACAGATTGTTTTTTTAAATGTTACAATATTTACCGAAAAATAAATGTATAAAATCAATTCTCATGATATTTTTAGTTTGAAAAAGACTTTTACAAATTAGGCAAAAATATATTTATTAAAAACCATAGTAAAACTGTTATTTATTAAAAACCATAATAAACATCGAAACCATAATAATAAAACTCTAGGAAGAAAAGAAAATATAACATTAGTGATGTTTTTACCTTCGAAGGAAAATAACCTATTGACTCCCATGCTTAATTTCTTTAATTGATCATTAGTGAGAATTTTTCAAAAGAAGTTTTCTAAAAAAATCCTGTCTCCTAAAATTACCAGAAAATGTTAATTGGGTATTAAAAAAATTTGACATCAAGAGCATTATATATTTGTTACTTGATCCAGTTATTTTATGCAAGTTCTTTTGATGCCAGAAATATATGGGTACATATTGCTTCATTTGCTTTGACTTAAATACAATTCAAAGAAAAAATAATCATTTGGAATACTATTTATTATGACAGTTTTATGTAGACAGTCTCAAAAGCATATTGCTATTTCATTTTTCTTCATCCAGAAATTATTTAACCGACATTTGGATAAGGGAACGAAAAAAGAAACCTCAAATCATTTCTTTAAAACTCATTCACGAGTTTTAACTAAGCATACTTTTTACAAGTTATAATAAACTACATAAAAAAATATTTTTTATATTAAGTAATCAACTTTCATGTTTTTTTAAAATGCATATCCCGAAAACAAGATATTATTTTTAATTTGTTCAAAATGAAACTTGTAATAATTTTATTTACAATAATGTATGACAGATGGCAGCAGTATAAGTTGCATTAACATTACTGTGCACAAGTTATTCCATTTATTAATTTGCTCTCATATAAAATATCACAACAGGAGAGCTTGAAAACATTCTTAATATTCTCGCTAGATGGCAGCACGAAAAAATAAATTGTTGTGTGATTAACAAATGGAATTGCGCTGTCTTTGAAAAATGGGATCGCGACCTGAAGTAATCTAATCTTTTTCCACAGGGATTTTTCTAGGAAAATGTTAAAAGTCCAGTGAAAGTTCTTTAAACAAAGAAGACTGACCTGAAAAAAGAACATTCAAGTAGGATTTTAAATTTATTGAATTCCAAGCGCAGCCATTCTCAAAAGTAATTTATGATATTTAAATAAAAAAGAGAGAAAAGAGAAGGTTTAAAGAAAATAAAGAAAGAAAATTCAAATAAAACAAAGCTTTGTAGAAAAATGTTTATAACTTCAAATATTTTGCAACATCTTTGTCCTATTAAACATTATTTTTAAAAATATTGATAGTGAATTGATAATGGAGATCATAGGTCATTCTTATCATTCATGACACTACATATAGATAACTTCAAGTAACCTCCAGCTGTTGAGCAAACAATCATGCTTAAACACAAATAAAAACAAGAGAGATTTAAGAATAAATTATGTTCTCAACTTTAATATAGAATTATTTTGAACAAAATTTAGATAAATGGCAATCTGCTTGAATTTTACTTATAAGGTGCAACATTTTGTTCTTAAAAATTCAGTGCAGGAAATAGAACAAAAGATAAAAAATAGCATTAAAAATAGAAATAAAATACCAAAAATTTGTATTGTGTCTCTTAATAAAATATTGAATTGCAAATGCACTGAGTAGGAATGCAAAATAGCAGGAACTTTTATTTTTAAAAAAACAGTTTATCAGTTTTAATCTCAGTTCATTTTTTCAAATCCTTCCAAGTAGAGAAATATTTTTAATTCAGTGACAAACATATTCCAATAAATTAAAATTTTTGAGATATTTTAAATAAATTGCTTGTTTTATTTTTAAAAAATACTGCAGTTTAACAATTCTAAACTTCTGAAAAATTGATTTCCAAAAGTTAAACATTTTTAAAGCAACATCTGGAAATCGTCAAATACAATCTAAAGTTTCAGAAATATTTGAACCCGAAGCTTCTTACGTGCATGAATAATTTTCTTCTATGAGCAAAACGCTCGTATTTTTAGGTATTTTTTCTGCTTATTGAGATGAATCATTATTAAAAATAATTCAATAAGTGATAAATAAATTTTTAATTGCGATCCTTCTTACAATTATCAATATTTATCAATCATTTATTATAGACTAACAATATATTGGGTTGTTTGGAAAGTCATTTCGTATTTTTTTTTCAAAATGAAAAGAAATTTTCGTTTAATGAATAAATTATTTATTAAA
>JAPMOQ010038391.1:257470-273790 GCA_026543055.1 Argiope trifasciata
TGCTGTTTATTGCTCTCCATATTTAAAAGGGCACCATCCAAAAACTATTGCGAAGAATCAGCTGCACTTTTTCACACTTAAGCCTTGCTATATAAGCTCTTAAAACATAAAATGATTTTGCGGTTTAAGTATGAAATTGGGTGCGAAAAATGCAATTAAATCCTTTGTCAGGAAAAAACGAAATTACTTTCCAAACAACCTAATATTTCAGCCAAATAGATAGACACTAAATCGGAGAGAAAATTTTGAATTAATATCTAAATTTTTTTCGTTGGAGATGTGTTCATCATAAAAGGTTTTATAGAACAGAATGAAGAAAACGAAAATAACAAGTTTTCAATTACATTTATTGATTTTGAAACAGAAACAACAACAAAAAATTTGAAATTTCATAATGCAGAACATGTTAACTTCTTTAAAAGAAAATTTCATTGTGAAACACATGCAAGCCAAAGTAATATTTGATAAAAGAAATAAAAGCATAAAATTAGACTGGATACATAAAGCTATATTTTTTTAAGAATTACTGCCACTTATTCTTTTTTATGATTATGCATTTGAAAGAAATGATAAAGGTGAAAAAAAATTTCACAATTGACTTTAGTTATATTTGCGTTTTGCCTTGAGCTCGAGATCCATTTTCAAATGGATCTTTATTTTTGAAACGAACCCACCTCTTCCACTTTTCGAGCTACATAAGTTAAAAAATATTTGATCCTCAACAAGATACTGATAGTGCTCTTCTTTGACGATATTAGAATAGATAACATATATTAAATTAAGAGAAATTTTGTCTTTGATAATTAAAAAGAGTAACATTGTAAAGAGTCTCGCATACAATTTTAAGAATATTGTCTTCATGGAATAATGAAAAGTACTTCATTTTTAATTCATTCAGATAGTGGCATTTTCAGTTCCTTTAAGAAAGGGGTTTCGAAATAAGATCTTAACTACAAAATGTAAATAAAAATAATATTAAAGTAAAAGTAAATTTACGTTACATTAGTAGGAAAATTAGCTTTCCTCAAACATTTTTCTTTAAAACATAAAGTCACCCCTATATTCTTGTTGGAAACATCGAAAGAGATGTTTTTTTTTTGGGGGGGGGGGTTCAGATAGGATGCAGAAGAATAGAATGTATTTTGGTAGAAACTGCCCTCCGATACTAAAAGTTATTGATTCGATATTCAATCGAGATAAACAGATTTATCTTGATTGTGAAAGATGCTGAATTTGTTGACGTTCCATATTGATTTCCATTCCGATTGGGAATGCTGGTGAATTTGTTGATGCTTCGTATTGATATCCTGCTTTAAGTTGGTGTGGCATGAGATTTAGGAGCGTAGGTGCCAATTCAGGTGACGATCTAGTCAACTAAAATGAGTAAAGTGCTCCAACCCCAATAGAAATGTCGAATAGTTACAACGAGTCGTTGATCCAACACCTCAAATCCAAGAAATGGGACATTCAGATAGAATTCCTTTTTAACTATGAAAATTCTTTCTATCTCAAAAAGTGTTGGACATGTCGTACTGTTTTGTGCATTCTTTGAAATATGAACTGTAAGATTCTAGTTAATACGCTCAATTATAAATTTAAAATGGAACCAAGTTGATTTTTAATCAAAATAATTTACTGTTTTTATTTAAAAACTGAATATGAATAAGTACTATAGTTTTATTAAAACTGAATTTGAATAACACTATAAGAATTATAGTTTACATCTATAAAGGCTTTATAATTGCATTTCTTTAATCCTTTTGTGAACAAAATGACCGGTTTCAAGTGGGCAAGGCAAAAATGTCACTTGTATCAAAAGGAAACTTAATAACTAGGTTAGGTTCGAGCAGTGCGCCGCATGTGCGAAGGTAAATGAACTTAATTATAAAGTGTATGACATTGACATCGAACAAAAAGGAAACATAAATAACTAATGGTGTTTGGTATTGCCTTTATTATAGAGAACTCTGAACCCAGAAAATTTAGTCCAAACTTATACTCGCATAGATTATACAACGAAAAAAAAAGAAAAAGAAAAACAACTGAAAAAGATCAGCATCGAAACATATTTTTTTTTACTTCGTTGTCTGGATCAAGCATTTGTTTTCTAAAATACGATGCCTACCAAATTTTTCAATGACGGTTGTTTCGTTCAATTTCTTAACTGTGATAAATTTGCTCAATGTTACTAAATAGAAAAAATTCTTTCGTTGCGTTTAGAAGGTAATATTTATGTTAGGCCAAACACATCTACTCCAAGAATCAATAAAAATCAGCACAAAAAAAGAAATAACATCCAGTTATAGTCTGGTTATAAATCTCGTCCCCTGTAGACTAAATTAAACAATCTGTGTAAGGAGACCAGATTCGTAACTTTTTTTTTTATCGTCTGGCTCTTATTCTTTTTTTCCAAACAAAGACGATGTAATAGTTCCATAATAATTTTCCTCTCACCTGCTTTTTAATTCGTTGTAAAGATTGGTTAGTATGCTTTGAGTGAATCAAACTTAACGCTAATTATCAGTTTTTTTTAGCTCTGTTAAATCTTTCAAGTTGAATTCAAGCTTAATTATCGAGCAAAAAATGAAAGAAAAGTCGAAAAGGTTTGATTAAGTAACTTGTTTCTACTGTAATTAAACCCGAAAGAAAAAAGAAGATTATCCGGATATAGAGCTGAGTAAAACTACTTATACTAAGGCTACTTTTATAAAAAATAAAACGGCCGAATAAAATGTAAGCTTCTTTTATAAAAATTAAAATTCCCGAAAAAATTATAAATGTTTATTGGAGAATAGGAAATGAATTATTGATATGATATGTCAACGTCAATAAAGCATTACATTTTCTTCTGCTGCGACAAGGGATGTGTTAGCTGAATGGCTGAATTTCAGCATCAGGCATTCACGGTTGCATGTTC
Source organism: Argiope trifasciata (assembly GCA_026543055.1). Taxonomy (NCBI): domain Eukaryota; kingdom Metazoa; phylum Arthropoda; class Arachnida; order Araneae; family Araneidae; genus Argiope; species Argiope trifasciata. The sequence continues at coordinate 260,388 of JAPMOQ010038391.1, forward strand.
GATACTCTATTGTGTGCAACGTATATCGTCTTACATAGTTAGCAGCACTTGCTAGTTTTATTAGAGAACAAATGCTAAATAAGTAGGAAGCATTTTGATTTAACAAAAACTACTGCAATTATATAAGACCTTTTTACAATACATCGACAAGAACACAATAATAGTTCGATTTTTAGTTTACTGGCATTTTATATACTGAAAGAACTGTATTCTGAAGTAAGTTTTAATCAGAAATATTTTAACTAAATAGCAAACACTCTTTTGCAGAGTGATTAATGTCTGAATTTGGAACAACTTTGCTGATAAAATGGAAATTTATTGAAACCGAAGTCTCTTTATAACTATTTAATGTGATAACTTTTGAAATGAAAGAACTAAGGACTAAAATGACTAAAGAAATAACGATTAAGAATTGTTATCAAATCAGTATCAACTGAAAAAGTACAAATTTTAAGTCAGTTTTTTTTATTGTGAATCTCTTGTTTATTAAAAGTTTTCCAAATTTAAATTGCTACATCAATATGAAAATTATAAACAGCTCTTATTCTGTGGATTGCATACAATTTACTTTTACAAAGATATATAAAATCTGCTAAACAATACCGAAATACTTCCAACTTTTTGATGAAACTAAATTAATAAATAATAAAATGCAATTATCAATATTAGAAAATAATTTCTGTAATATATTTCTTTAAAAAAAACTATTTTAAGACACATACTCTAGAGTCAGTTTCATAAATGAGTTGAGTTGAAGAATCATGTTGAATATTGTGAAAGGGTAGAGGACGGGCAGAAGTGCTCAATTTTTTCCGATTCTCTGTCGGTTTTACAAGCCATATAGTCATATCACAATTTTAATAAGGAAATAGGGACGATAAAAGAAAAGATAAAAAGTGTTAAAATTAACAAGTCTATAGAGTTGAATTGGATTAAGGCTCAATGAAATGAAAAGGCGAATCACTGTGCGAAGTTGGCGACACAGAAAGAAAGTGTTGATATAATTGTCCCCAAATCAACTGGAGTTTTAAAAGGGGAATTGAGAGAAGAAATAAAACTATAATGGTTTGAGAAATGGTATATGTCCAAAAAGGAAGAGTAACTTTCGACTTTATTCCTAATCCGGAAACAAAAATAAGAAGATACCGTCCATTAATAACCCAAACAATATCTGGACATGGGAGATTTCCTGCATATTTCCAAAGATTTGGAAGAACGCTGGAAAATAAATGCATTTGTGGAGAAATTGGAACGGTTTACCACTATTTAATGGAATGTATTGAGGTCTCAGAGTTGAGGAAAAACCTGAAGATTGTAAATAATGATTTAAGTACAGTACTGATGGTACCAGGTAATCTCAAAACCCTGAAGGATATGATGTCAAAGATTGAAAGTTTCATTCTAACTGTTTGAAAGTGTGCTGGTGGGGAGAAAGACAGTTATTAACTACCTCGAAAGGAATGTTGGTTTGACTGATTGGTCAATGTAAGGTTGGACAATACTTATTCAGCAGTCGACCTCAATAAATGATGTTGATACTACTACCTTCAGTGGTGACGGGCTGGTCGGCTGTATAAAAGAAGAAGAAATTGAAGGATCATATCATGCTTCTAAAGGTTTTAGCTGAGATGAATTACATTTCGAATTTTCTCATTTTGATTTGCACCTAATTTTCAGTACCATTCTTCATTTCTTTCCTCTAGTTATTAATTTTTCAAAAGAAATTACTCAAATTGCACAAAACATTGAAAATATATTTTGATTTACATTTAAATAAGCATGAGATATAGAAGCATGTTACTAGATAGGCTGAAACACAGCAAAAGAACAGGCATTAGAACATAAAATTGATTTTTGTGTTTGAATTTTTAATACACTATCGAGTAAGTTAGTACTTGCATGATACACAGAAGTTGAGTTGACTCAATTTAATTTTGAAATCCACCATATATCTTTCAAGGTGAAAAAAAAGGCCTAACGTCGCAGAATAGCATGAGACAAAGTGTAGGTAAACGTTAGATGAATGAGAAGTTACGTTAATCATGTGACTAAAAAGTCAGGAATTCGTTCACTGGATTAGCAACAAACCGCTTTAAAATACACGTGATTCAAAAAGCAAAAATTCAAAAGTAAGAATAATTGAATTCAAGGCAGATCATCATTTTTCATACATGGGAAAAGAAATAAATAAAAAAAATCAAAACTTGGAATTAATTGGAGGTATAGAGCAAACATGTTTACACAAGACGGAATGCAATCCAACTACCACCAACGAACCATAGAAATGCAAACAATGAAAAAAGGGTTGATATTCATTCTAGAAACTCCATTCCAGATGATCTAGTTCGTTATTTACTTAACGAATGCAATACTTCTCAAACGAACGCAAGGAAAGATATACTGATATTTTATCCAAGGTATGTGTTTCTCACGTAACAAGGTTTTTAGATTTAATTTAAGTAAATGTTCCCTAAAGTCATGTTAAGTAAGCATCAAAAATTTCTACCAAAATCATTTTGAGTTCAATTTAAGTAAATTTACTCAAAAGTATACCAAGAATGTTAAGTAAGTATTTAAACAATCGTCTGAAACTGCTTCCTAAGATAATATTACGAGCAAGACAAGGCTTTGACACACATATCCACATCGTTAAAAGCTTGGTTCCAGATGGGAGAAACAAGTGCTAGCGATTGACCTGCTAAAGCTCAATACCTCAATCCTCTTGAAATTGCCCGCGGTATTTCCCTACGCCCTGCTTATGCAAATACTTAACAATACAAAGTAAACCAGGAATTTGAAAAATAATGTTATTTGCGTGTTTCTTTGGAAAACAAGGTACATAAATGCACTTTTTAATCATATTTAGCGTTTTAACTAGAAAACTTCTTGTAAAGCACATAAAAATTCAAATGATTTACGAGGATTTATTTTAATAATGCTTAGTGAAACGTTAAGTTTTTTTAAACAGTATGAAATTTAAATCGTTCTAATTCTGCATGAATTTTTTACATAAAAGAACTTCAGGTTTTAATTGTATTAAGTTGATTTACTAATATCTAAATTATCATTTATGAAAGCTTTTATTACTATTGGCTACAATTTTGACCTTTTTATTTGAAATATTATCTGTGTATAGTATTGCTACTAAATCACTTCAAGTTGTTTGATAGATTTCATTGACTTTAAAAAAACAATGTCGATATTATAGCAAACAATTTTTTATGCATATTTATGCACATATATCATCTTTTATGCATTAGTTAGGCAAATTAGTTAAGGATAAAGTTAAATTATCACAAACTTCATATGTATGCGACACATTAGTGTTGAAATAAATTTAATAGATATTACAATGAATACCAGTATATAATTTATTTTGAATAAATTTCATATTTCATTAATTCATCATTGGATAACATAACATTGAGTAAATTTCATAATGTATTAATTTATCATTGGGTAGCATTAAGTTGACAAAAAATTACTATTTTCATAAATTTTATGGTTTGTCATTTTTTTAGATAATTCTTATAATTTTCATAAAACTATACCTACAAATAAATCTGTTTGAAAATCGAAGAAATTAATCATTTCAGATATCAATTATTTATTTTCCCTTTTACAGCATACACATTTACATTTTTCTCGAAATTTTGAAATAATATAAACTTTTTAGCAATTGTTTAAAACTTCAAATACATTTCATACATATTTTTCTTATAATAAAATGCTTGAAGAGGCTTTACTTTACATCGAATATAAATTATTGCATATTGAATACTAATTATTTATATATGCAAATGCTGGACAATGCAAAATAAGTAAGGATTTAGGTATCAGCAAACTGAATTTTGGATTATGTTATAATGAAATTTATATGTATTTCGAATACATTATTACATTTTTATGCTGAGTTATTTGTAACACAATATCTGTTCTAAAAATATTTATATAGATTTTTTGGAAGAAAAAAAAGATTATTCAAATCAGTAATCCGAATGCTCATCGCTCTTATAACATAAGAAAAAACTTCAGCTATCTAAACTATAATCCATAAAATCAATAAATAAGAAAGTCACATTTTTCAAAAAGAAGGAAAACGCATATTAGAGCAGAAGATGAAAGAAAAAAGCTTAAAATAAAATAAGTGATTTATTGATTGCTTACAGAATTCTTGTATTGATTTCAAAATATCTGATCTTTTCGCTGACAATTCATGCTAGATTCCTTTTAATTCATATTTAAAACAAAAAAATTCAAATTCCGAAGTGACAAGACTTTTCTTTTTCTTTTTTTACTATGACTAAATAAACATTTAGAAGCGGTCGAAATATAAAATGAGAGTATCAGAAAGCAATTAGCAAAATCTAACTTTTTGTTTTTAATGTTTTAATCCAAACACTATTCCGTCATATTATAATTTTCTCATCACCCTTAGATTAACTCTACAAATGTCTGAATTCCTGTTTATACAGATCATCGATAATTCTGGTTAATTTAAGGAGGGATAAAACAGCAACCATAATTTTCTTGAATTAAAAGGAGTAAAGATAACGAATCAATTGTCCTGTTAATTGACTACTGGAATAGATACGTTTCTGCAAGGATATTTTAAATTTTAATTTTTTTTTAGTTTACAATAGTGGACAATGCTGTTTTGAAGAAATTTAATTAATACGTTAAAGAAAATCCCGTTTTATATTGAAAGAAATAACCATTATTTCCTTCACTATCTGAAAATTCTGATAGGCTTTGGTACCAATTATTCCGAAAAGTTCTACCTTATTAGATAATTGAATGCATTTACAAATATTCCAACATTGGAAAATCATTATTTTACCCTTTTTCTTTTTTATGAACAATTTTACATTATGTTGCCAAAAAATGAATTAAAATCAACGAAATAAGAATTTTGATCGATTAAAAATTAATAATTTTAACATTTTATTTTTTATTTTTTTCACATGTCCTAATAAACCGAATAATCTGTTCTTTCACAGTTAATCAATTTAAATCAAACATTGTATACATAAAGGATTATTTATTAATATCTGCAAAGGTGTGCTATAATCGAAGATTGTAAAATTAAAAAAAATGAGTCTCATGATAATACCAAAAAAGGAATAAAAATTAAAGAAATAAAATTTTTAATTGGTAAAATGAGGATTAAACCAATTTATAATTTTTTATCACAGCCTAATTTGCTCTTTTAAATAATTTGCTCTTTCACAGTCAGTCAATTTATTTTAAATCAATTAGTTCAGTATAAACTACAGACATGTGTTAATTGAAAACTAATTAATACCCTGATAATAAATATAAAAGCTTAAATTCTTAAACAAATGACTTTGTCTTGAAAAGAAAACTTGATGGTATTATTTGAAAACTAATTTCTTCAAAAAATGAATTTTATTTCTAGTTATTGAAGTAGAACTTTAATTTCAACTTTCAGTGCCTATTTATGTAACTTAAAATCCCATCAGCTAAGATTTCAAAAGTTGCTAAATGCAACAAAAGTAATGCAAAAAATACAAATACAAAATGCTCTATAAATAATTAAACTATTTCAATCGTCTCTTTCTTCGCAACTGCGAGTTGAGAATTGAATTTTGAGCAAAAATTTAAGTGTAAAAAAATGTTGATTTCGAAAAATAAAGCTTCAAAAAAGTTAAAGAAATCATTAATAATGTGCATCTATTGCTTTTCTTAACTGAAGGATATTTGAAATTTTACTTATATTAGACAGTGCCTGTTATTTTGGAGCAAAATATTAATTATTACCATTAACGTACAACGTCAACATCGGAAAGCTTCAGAGCAATTTCTCAGATCAAGGCATTTTGTTAAAAGAGTTTTCATGTCGGACAGTGAGAAAACCAGGCATTTTGCAAGTACAATTTTCAAAAAGCAGAGTTGAAAAATAAATATTTGCATAAAACCATAACGATAGCTACTCTCTAGCAGGACGCTCTAATGAAGGGCTTCCATATAAAGTGATGCAAAAATGACAGATTTCTTCTGTATTACACTAAAATATTCTAAATATGGTGTCTGTATAGCAGAAGTCCACATAAACGAGGCGACAGCCTTCCTACTACGTGGCCTTTTAATCCACAGCCTACATTAGTTTCGATAAAACATGAAATAAATTAACCGTGTTATATGGGAGTTGAATGCACTATTGACTTTTAAAGTAGCAATAAGAGTGCGTAATGGATTCGAATAAAGTTGGAATACTAAATTTTTTAATGCAATAAATAGACTTAACTTCACAATGATCTAACATCTAACAACATTTTATCTTTATCTGTGCTGTGGCATCTTACTTCTGCAGAAAGATGCGAAATAAACTTGGCAATGAAACTGATATAATCTCATATGAGTATGAATTAATTCTACTATGCCTCAGCAATTTATTCCATTATAAACTTCCGTCAAAGAGAAAAAAAACAAACCTTTCATCACTAAAGTAAAAATTTCATCATTAAGTAAAGCAACATTAATGTATGTAGTATTACTTAAATAGGAAATTTAATATGTAATTTAAGTTATTTAAAAGGTATGTTTAAATTCTTCAGTAAGTTTAAAACCTGTTTTACTTTTTATAAATTTCTTATATATATATATATATATATATATATATATATATATATATTAGAAAAATGCATTTTATTATGTAGTATCTCAGTTCTTCAGTTCTTAGGGCATCTTAACTATTTAATATTATAAAACACAACGTAATAATAATAAGAAAAAAACCAGCAAGATTGGTCTCCCCAAAACTTTCTTGTGTAAGCTGTAAGAAAGGTGTTATCTCCTGTCCTCTGTATAAAATTGTGGGCATGCTAATACGAACTATTAATACCAACAATAGCTACTAAGAATGTATATTGTTTTCAGAAGATCATATGCCAAATTTCATTTATGTAAGTCACTATTGTTTTGAGTTATTGCGCTTACATGCATTATAAAACATAAACATTTGACAGATTTGACTCATAAGTTCCAAAAAAAAATATGCATTTTAGACGTTTGACTTATTCGTGAGATTTTATTTATTATCTTTTGCATTTTGTTTTTGCTGACTGCACTTGAATTCTAGTAGTCAATCAGGCAACCTTTCTGTAAAAGGATTTCATTCGAAATTTGATAAAAATTACAAAATTAATGTTAAGCCCTTATACCTCATTTCATCCGTCTGATTCAAATAATTTTTGAGTTACGGCGTTCACAATTAGTTAGATAGGCATAATATCGAAAATGCGTTTTATCGAGCTCAGCAAAGCCTAAAATGTGGAAATTCGTCAAAATTTCGGGATTGAATTTTTCTACGGTTCAAATACTTTCGATTTGTATTCTTCGAGCACAAGGGAGTGGTAAACTGTACATTGTCATCAGCTTATTACATTTCCCCCTTCCCATACCTCGACTAGTAACTTATGAAACATCTGCAAAGATTTTGGTACTATACTAACGAAATTTTTCTCTCACTTTTTATTGCTTTTCAATTTCACAATGAAATAAAACGCTGTTTGGCTATTGCTAAAGAACAAGTTCGATGTCAATCAACTTTTCCAGACGTATTAAAGAAAAATACACGAGGTCACAGCAGAAACGAATCGAAACATTTAAACAATTGATATCCAGTAATATTAACAAATTCTAAATTTGTTAATTGAAAGGTATTTTTTGCTCTACCACGTTAAAATGAGATATTTGTAAATTTCAGTAAGCATAATATCAAAAAATTATTTTAAAAGTCCAGCTCTTATGAAAAAAAAAGCATTCCTCATTTCTGGTATAACTTATTTCAAACTTTATTGCTGTAATCATGATAAATTTTTACTTTTACTATAGTATTTTGCCCGAAATATTCATCAGATTTACAGTTTTCCGTAAAGAAGGGTTTGAATATCAGCCCTAATTTTTTTTTTCTGTGCCTGAAAAAAAGGCATCAAATTTAAACCATTATATACAATAGTCAATTCCGCAACGCTTTAGTAGCTAACAAATTCAATTTTAGCTACCATGTAACGACATGCGCTATAAACTCTAACATTTTGTTGGTATGGTGTATTTGATAAACCTCACTTAACAAAAATGACGACTTACTTTTGTGTAAACATGTATTGAGTGTGTTGCTATTATGAAGTGATGGTATTTGACTTAAGGTTTTTATAATGATTATATTTTAATAGCAATAATGCTTTAAATAATGAAATTTATAATCAGGAGAATTTGCAAGAATCTGACATTACTTGTGTTTAATTCGTTTCACAAAATCTCTCGTGAATTGGTGTCGTTCTTAGTGGAATAAAACAAAACTTAAAATTTATAGATTACTGCAAAATAGTCTTCCGATACATTTTTAAAAAGATATTTAATATTGGATTTCAAAAATAATAAAACTCTTGAGCTATAAATTTTTCTGTTATCATTCATATTAAATAATTTAAGAAAATTTATTTTAATGTGAAGACATTTATTTCAATATATTCATATCTAGAAAAGTTTTTATTAAATGAAACGAAAACTCCATTTCAGAACGAATCCAAATAAAAGACTAGCCCACTAAAAAAATTAACTTATCAATATGTTATAAAAGAGGTTAGTTATTAGCATTAAGATGAGAAAATTGCAATTCATATCTAATGTAGTATCAGAATTTTCAACATTTAAAAAAAGTAGATTGTTTACTTGGAAAAATAATAATTTTTATATAAACGATAAGGAATTTTTCTTAAAAATGAATGAAAGCTGAAATGAAAATTCAGTTAATATAAGAAAGGGGGAAATTATTACAATATTCAGATTATTATAAAAATTGCATGACTAAGACTTTTGACTAAAAATGACTAAGACTTTTTTTAAAGAAAAATTAAAATAATTTAACATTTTAGATAAATATTTTTAAAAAAAGAAAGATTAAAAATAAGACTTTGAATTTTTAGTTAACGAATAAATTCAGGGAAACTTTAATTCAAATATTTCTTTTGCCGTTTCTTATTCCTCTTTATAAACTGAAAAAAATGATCAAAATGAGCAACTTTCTCAAGTTTTAACGTGGAACTCTATTTAATAAATAACCTTAATTATCAAATATACATCTCGCAATTTATTAAACTAAATATTATTGTTGAATTATCCAGACGGAAAAAAATAATGAAACTTTTTTTAAGAATAAATTAATCAAGTTGAATATATGGGCGAGTCAAATTTTTACGTCAAAATATTTTCACTTTCTTTGAAAATAATTTTTATCTTCTTCCCGACTTGCAAAAATGTTAATCATAATGTTGTGAAAACGTCCCATATGCCAATAAACGTGACATCAACATTAATAATGTATCATGGAATGTTAGCAAAGCACCGTTAGAAACACTTCTTGATGCATCATGTTTTCTGAATAAAGATGCCATCACCTTTAATGCTGACAACAGAACAGGTTATTCCTCAAAATGAAAAAGACAAACGACCCAAGAAACCTTAAGAACAACATGCACGAGCATTTCAATTATACGTACTCTTAAAAAATGATTTCACAAAAGAAATTTCAAAGGATTTTGAAGCATGCAGTTGCACGGGGATGTTGATTTAGGTCAAGGCATTCCGAAAGCAAAATCTAGTTTGGCCGCATTGTCTTGATATGCGCGATTCTGGAAAATTCGTCAATTCGTTAAAATCATATGGAGGGAGATTTCTGCTTTAATTCATTGTGGGGTCATAGTTGGAAAAAATCATCTGCCGTTTCATGGTCAAGCAGAGATTAATCTAAGGAAATCAGAAACATTAATCTTCTAGAGCAATCAATCATTTTATCAGATGAGAATTTACCTAGCCTTATGGTCAGAAAAAGGAAACAGAAGGCGAAGAAAGCTTTAGAGGAGTTGAATGAGAAAACCAGAACTCTTACTTAAACTAAACACTCTCTTTGAAATATTAGACGCATTTCTTTTAGGAAATACCTGTGTTAAGCCACGAAAAATTATTGGATGAAATTATAGTCTTGTTGTTAAGAAAAAATATATAATTAAATAAAATTCAAAGTAAAGGATGGTTCATCATTTTAAGGTTTAATTTGCATTAGTATCATATAATTTTTAAAGTATATTACTCAGTATAGCAGATGGCGAAAATTATTGTCAACAATCGCCTTTGTTGTTCAACTGCCTCATTGAAAACAGACACTGGTTTTTGTTTAACTTCATTAAATTTCTTACACATAACATTATATCCATTATTCCCTCACCAAATTATATTTAATCATCAAATTGTGATGGATATTGTAGTCGTGTTATTTCAATAGCTTTACATCTATATTGTGCACAGAGACTTCCGAATTAAAGTTCCGTGGCACCATGGCGTAGATAAAAAGATAATTGTTTTGCTTATTTTTCTTGTAATTGCGAGTAACTTTTTGCTGTACTGCCCATTTTTTAAAAACTTTCATCGTGCATATTGAACAGATGATGAAAAGAATCTTTATTTTAGCTTTCATCGGTCAGAAAAGGTATCTCTATTCGATGAGGTAATGGAAAATATGAAACAATAAATGTTTTGCTGAAAATTATGCAAAGAATCAGATTAAAAAACTGTCAAAACTTTAGAAAAAATTAAACAACAGCTAAATTGGTATTATTCTGTAGGTAAGTTTTTAAACAGTACAAAAGTCATTTTTGTGAATAAAATTTTTGGAAGTTATCGTTGGCATGTTCATATCCTCTCATATATATCTTAACAAATTTGAAAGCTCTTGGTTAAACAGTTTAGCCGGTAAAGCGCCAACAGATACATAGACAAATGTAATCCTTTATTATAAGATAAAATGTCAAAATTCCTGTTCTAGATAGTAAGAGAATCATTATATCATTATTATTATTAAGAAACTCATTATACACGGTAAAGAAGATATCAATTTATTCAAAATTATAAACATATACCCCCATTTATATAAATTTCTTAGAAGAGGGTCATTTTAGTTTTAAAGAAACAATTTTACTGAAACTGTTACCTTCGTAAGCGATCTGAAAATTTGGCACATAAATAGACATTAATGAATCTTCTTGACTGAACACTATTGAAGAATTGTGATATCTAATCCTTCCTTTTTATGTTGCTTGAGAAATTTAGGAATGTAGCAATATGGAATTCAAGCACTTAACAGTCATTTAATTTGGAGTTTTTGCTAATAAAACCTTTAACCTTGGCTTGACGCGCATGTTCAAAGAGTATGAAAGTCCACTGTACGATTCTACGATTTAAAAAACCCAAGATAGAGATTAAATTACAAAGACGCTCCACAGAGATAAAGCTGTTATAACAGAATGCTTTCTGTGGTTATTTGACAGTTGTGATTAGAGTTAATTCATGCTTTAAGAAATATGTACATAAGAACTAATAAACAATTTTGCAACTTATTGTGGATATTGCAGAACAGAAATGTCAGTTCTGGTATATTGTAAGACAACGTGAAGCTATATATTAAAAATGGCATGGTCGATTATATTTGTTTATTCAACTAATTTGTAAATTCATTCTATTATGGTACCAAGTAAATTTTTGAAAAACACTAAAGGTGTTTTAAAATAGTCTTCTAGATTTGTTAACATAACCAAAATCCAGACATATTATCTTCATCTAATTTATAAGAACTGCTGATAATATGGATTTTTAATCAAATTAAAATTGAATTTTCTAAAGAAAACTAACTGATTAAAGATTTAAAAAATCTTTGAAACGAAATCAAAATTTAAAAAAACCCGACTCAAGTAAATAAACCGGTTTTCAGAAATCAAAGAATAAAACAAATATAGGATATTATCCTGATCTAATGCTTTTATAACAAATTCGCTATGAGATAGGTTTTAATGTCAACCTGATACTAAAGCGAGCACTTAACAAAAAATGATACTCATGAAAGATCTTGGTAGATTACAAGCATCCATTAAAATTCTTCTTGTAATTTTCTTATTAGTTTAATGGGACAGTGATGTCTTTCTAAACGCTGAACCTGGATATCGAAGGGTTACTATTGCGAAACTTGATTCCACCAAAGAATGTAGCTAGTTAAATCTGAAGTAGAGGATCAGACCTCCTCCAGAGACTACCATTCAAAAATACAAAAACCACCTGCAAATAACTTTTGTGCTACTTCTAAACAGGACATTTATATAATCAAGCGAAACTTTTTTGTTTAATACAAATAAGCCCTTTTCAGGCTAAACTATTCTATTTCAGTAATCCTTATTAATGTTTTCTACAAAAATGATGCATAAATGTTCATCATTATTCAAAAGTTTCTGATGTTCTCATTTAAAAAAAATATCGAAAATTGTAATATAATTATCCAATAAATTTATGATTACTTTAGTTTAGTAATTTACAAACTATAATCATTTGTCATATTGCATTTTATAAGTCAAAATCGATGAAAAAAACCTTTCATACTATAAGTGATTCAACATAGTTCTATGAGATAGTTTTCTATAAACTGTTAGAAAGAATTTCGTTATTATTTATCAATCAGTACTTAAAAATAACTCTTTAATTTAATATGATTATTATTGAAATTTAAAAAATTGAATATAAAATAGCATTCTCCATTGCTATTTCCCAATTCTAATTACCTATTCTACTGTGTATCATTAACAAAATTCAAGACTTCTATTCTCCTTAATTTGCATATTTTCTATCATTCATATATATGGTGAAATAGAATAAGGCTACGTCTGTAACGCTCGATTTGACTCAAACTAGATTTTTTAAAGTAGATTCTATCAGCCACTTTGATCTTCACACAACGTTAATCCTATGATTTATGGTATTGGTTTTCCCGTCCATAGATTTGTTTTTCATATCAGCTTTTAAAATAAGTTTCTTCAGTTTCTTTGCTGAATTTTTTTATTGAAAAACGAAGGTCAATGCATTAAAAGAAAATAAATTTAATCTTGAATATTTTTTCTTCACTTTCTGAGCTGTCTGTCAAAGTGTTTTTATATCTTATCTCATTCATAGAAATGTGCAAAAAGATTTTTTTCGACGTCTTTAAGATTTGTTCTATACTTAGAAAATTAAATCTGTTTGATAAAATGATTACGGGGAAATGAATGATAGATAGTTAAACTTTATATTTACCCAGAAGAAAACTTAAATACGCTTTTTTCCTTTTTCAGTCTTTTTTATTTAAACATTTAGACTATGCATTTTAACTAAAGGTGAAAAAGAAAAAAATAAATTAATACTGTAAAAAGGAAAAAAAATTACTTTCAAAATGTGAAGAGATTTCTAGCAAGCAATAAAATGTTTTTAAAGTGTATTTTCAATTAATCTCATTGGTTGTAAGAGAAGTTAAGAAATTTATTATACGTATTTAAAAATATTTGTACCTTTATTTCACAATTTTA
>JAPMOQ010038391.1:274190-388136 GCA_026543055.1 Argiope trifasciata
TGTAGTAGAAAAAATTCCAAAATTCTTAAAAATATATCCAAAATATTTTTAAAAATATTTGTCTCTCAGCTGTCTAAATAGCTGATATTCTTAAAGATAGTGTCCAATAACAGCAATGTTTATGTGCTATTTTCACGTTTAAGGAAAAATCTGTGATGAATGAAACAACTGTGAATATCAACGATAATATTTACAATACAAAACAACGTGGTCATTTAAGGATATATTAGAAAACTGAGCTTAAATCTGAACGAAAACTTACATAGCTTTAGTAATTATATTTAATTTATTAATTTATATTTTTATTTATTTATTAATTTTTATTTTTATTTATTTATTTATTTATTTATATTTATATTTATTTATATTTATATTTATTTATTTATTTATATTTTTATTTACTTATTTATTTATATTTATATTTTTAAATTTATTTATTAATGCTAAATACTCCAAATGAATATCGATGAAATGATAGGATATCTCATGAATCCAAAATAAATGAAAAAAAGGATTAACACTAAGAGTGCAATAAACTCTTTACAAAAATATCATATTAAAATGTAAAATTTATCAAAATGTTTAATGTTAATGCTGTCTAAAAAGAATTGTTAATTAAAATTTGATTAATTAATTTTTATATTAAGCTTTGAAATCTTGATTTGTATGCAGTGAAACCTGGGTATAACAATACTGCCTATAACGATGAGCCTATGTGCTGCGATAATTTTCTTTAGTCTCTGCGAAATAATTGCATTAGTCCCCGAAATTTTGTCCCTTTTACAAAACAACGCCCTTTTGTCTGGAAATTTAAATAGCAAATAAACGTTGTTTGCCTCCATACCCAGGTATTGTCTCTTGCCTTTCTTTTGTGATGGAGGATCAAAAAAAGTGAGGGTCTGATGATTGTAATGTCCGCGGGAGTTTGCTACCTATATAAAGTATAACATACAAACCAAAAATAATCAGTCTTAAAGTGTCAACTCTTTATAATTTTCTTCTCATACTTTCTCAATGCCTATTCAGTTGCTTTTACGATTCAATCCATCATCTCAACCAGGTATGGGCATGAAGCTGTGGCTGATTTTTTCAAAGAAGATAGGTCTATGGGAATCGCCATTGTAATGGCCGTGTCTGTTAGCTGCGTTTACAGAGTTTAAGTATCTACAGGTAGCCGTTGTCCAGCATGTTTTAGAAGAGGGACTGGGAGTTATCTCTCCCTTCAAATGATCGCAGTGAAATTTTTTCATTCAAAGATTGACCTAGGAATGACCTTGCGTTCTTCGCAATTCAGTTTTTATGGGCTAAAGTGATGACACAACATAGTGAATTTAAAGGAAAACCTAAAAATTCTTTAAGAAATTGATCAAGTATTGGAGCTAGCTAAGGCTGCTAAAATTATGGGGGTTAGTTGAATAGTTGAACTTTTGACGACCTTTTGAAAATATACATATATATAAGATGTTGAAAAATCGAGAAATCGTTGCTGTAGAAAGGAGAAAAATGGATATCAAATGAAAACGATTTAAAACTGCTGTAAATGATTATGTAAACAAAGTTACCTTAAGATGGCTCAAGAGTTGAAAAATCAAAACATGCCATTAGTAGATCGATGTTTTCTGAAAAATCGAAAAAATTCACGACTTTCTTGTCTAAAGCCAGCAGTTATCTTTTTTCGTAAGCTCCCGTCTGTTTTTAAAACCATCCGAGAAGAAGAAAAGGCAATTACTGTTAATAATTCAGAGTCCTGAAAACAGCGTGAGAAAGAAAATAAAAATGTATTTTCTTATTATTGAATTTAATACAGATGAAAATCAATTGATTGAACTTCTATCAATTGATTTTAGACAAAATAATGCCCATTAAAGAAAAAAATGGGAAGATGGGAAGAAATCGAAGTATTCTCTGTCGGTAGAGCTGCGTTCAAACAAATCTGGAACCGATAAGAAGGTAATCATTCGAAAATACTTTGAAAATGTCTCAAGTTTATCAGATGGCTACAAAGCAAATAAAAAGGCTGGAAGAAACTCTTTAGCAACCAGTTTCTTGATAAAGTGATGAAGAAAAAAAAAGCACGTTGCTCTTATAGTTGACAACTGCATACCGCACAGCATTTCTCAATTTTTAAAAGATTCAAATCACATCAGATTATACATCAATATTATTAATTTTAGACTAGGCATCATCAAGTGTTTCACTGGATAATGGAAAATATTAGTACTTAAAAATTAATATAATTTAGGTGACAAACTCACAGATCACTATATATATATATATATATATACACTGAAGTGACAAAAGTCATGGGATGACTGTTAATATCGTGTCGGTCATCCTTTTGCCGGCGAAGTGCAACAACTCAACGTGTCATGGAGTCCACAGGTCGTTGGAAGTCCTCTGCAGGAATATTGAGCCATGCTGTCTGTATAGACGTCCATAATTGTGAAAGTGTGGATGGTGCAGGAGTTTGGGCACGAACGGATCTTTCGATGATGTCCCATAAATGCTCGATTGGACTCATATCGGGCGATCTAGGTGGCCAGATCATGAGCTGGAATTGTCTGTAATGTTCTTCAAATCAATCGCGAACAGTTCTGGCCCGGTGACATGGCGCATTGTCATCCATAAAAATCCCATCGTTGTGTGGGTACGTGAAGTCCATGAATGGCTGCAAGTGATCTGCAAACAGCTGAACATAATCATTTCCAGTCAATGATCGGTTCAGTTGCACCAGAGGACCGAGTCCGTGCCATGTAAAAACAGCCCACACCATTATGCAGCCACCACCAGCTTGAACAGTGCCTTGCTGACAGTTTGGGTCCATGGCTTCGTGGGATCTGCGCCACACTCGAACTCTACCATCAGCTCGTAACAACTGAAATCGTGACTCCTCTGACCACGTCACGGTTTTCCACTGGTCTAGGGCCCAGTAGATATGCTCATGAGCCCAGGAGAGTCGCTGCAGGAGATGTCGTGCTGTCAGTAAAGGCACTCGAGTCGGTCTTCTGCTGTCATAGCCCAAGGAAGACAAATTTCTCCGCACAGTCCTATCGGACACGTCCCTCGTACGTCCCACATTGATTCCTGCAGTTATTTGACGAAGTGTTGCGTGTCTATTAACATTGACCATTCTACACAGACGTCGGCGGTCTCGGTCGTTAAGTGCAGATGGTCGCCCACTGCGCTGTCCATGATGGGATGTGATGCCTGAAATTTCATACTCTCGGCACACTCTTGATACTGTGGATCTCGGAATGTTGAATTCACTAACGATATCCGCAATAGAATGACCCATGCGTCTAGCCCCAACTAACATTCCAAGTTCAAAGTCTGTTATTTCTCGTCGTGCCGCCATAAATCACGAAAAACCTGTTCACTTGAATAACTTGAACACAAATGAAAGCTCTGGAAAACGAACTGCGCATTTATACTTTTTCGCTGCGATACTACTGCCGTCTGTATATTTGCATATTGCTATCCCATGATTTTTGTCACTTCAGTGTATATATATATATATTGTTTACTTATTGTAAGTAAATGATTCGTTTCAAAATTCTTAGAACAAGTTTCAAGAATCTTAACATAAAAAAAATATAATTTTATATGTTCAAACTGTCTATAGATATTCTGGCAGTAACAACATTTTACTTAAGTCCCAATAATATCGTTTCAAACAGGTTTCACTGCATCCTCTAAGGATGAGAATTCCTCTTGTTATTGAAATTTCAAAATTCATTTCAATAATCATGGCAACTTAGTGGTAATTTTAACATCAGGAACGAATTTATTTATAACTGTAAGCACAGTGTCTCTAAGATCTCCAGTCTAAAATTAAATTTTTTCGTGTTGCCGTAGATTGTAAATATGAAAATTGGTATATCCTAGAAGGTGACATTTTTGTAATCCGTAATGATTCAAGAGACAGATTATGAGGATCCTGTCCTCTAAAAATACCCTTATCTGGTTTTAAAGTTCTTACTTAATAAATCAACCGTTTCAAATTTGTCTTTCACCAATATACAATTTTTTTCCGGATGTGATTGACTAAACCACATAAATTGGAGGCAATACAAGGTCAAAGATTGAAATGCAAAAAAAAGGCAAAACTTCTTTTAAAAATAAAATGAAATAACTTTTAATGTAAGTAAATTAGAAGTTAATAAACTGCAATGAGGAAATTTAGTCCTTTTTATGTGCCTCATACATCACAAAGAATGTGTTTTCGAAAGTATCTGCATAGTTAAATTGCTCGTAAAATTTAGATAAGAATTCTTTAAAATTAAAAGCTTTTACTTAAGCATTATTTTTATCAAGGAAAGCTTTATTCCAAACCGGTCAACCAGCTTTTTTCATTTTACCAGTCTGTGATGACCATCGTCTCCATACTGGATTAAAATAAAAAGCCCTAAATGTCTGAAACGCACATCGTATACACGTTTGAGAAGATAATATAAATGCATAGATAGAACTTTTGAAAAGTCAAGAAGATAAAAACTGTAAATTATACAGACAGCGATGTATAGAAGTTTTGTCGAGGAAACTACAACAAAGATAAGAAGAAACCTACAAACCATTTTCTCTGTTCAAAGTAGGACTCGTAACTATTTTTTTTAACAGTGAGAAAAACATTTTATGACCAAATTTCAAGGATATCAACAAACTTATTTAAGAGTGGAAAGGCAGAGAGGATAAATGGAGATTAGAAAAAGTGGATTTTAATCAATGCGTCCTGAAAGATATTACATTTTTAAACAAATTGTTATTTATCTTTATCGGAAGAAGCAGATGGCTGGGTTTTCTTTTCTGTGATTCTTTGCTTTCAGTTGACTTATTAAATTTTTTGAAGCAATAACGAACTTAATATGGACAGAAACTGTATATATATCTATGCAATTTTCTAGATCAAACTATAAATTTTCCTGTTACTTTCAATCTCATTTCGCAATTAATCTTCATTCATTCCTGGAGAAAATAGTGCATCTTTTATGTAAATGATTCAGTCCAATCTTAACGGCAATGAATATCAATAAATATATGAGCAATAAATTAAGTCATGGAGCTACAGTAATAATTTTTGTAATGTGATTTAACTCCCTTCTTGACGTGAGTACATTCTTGATCTGACATTCGATTTATATACAATATTAAATTCAGTTCTTATTGATTGATTAAAATAAGTGCTTCTTAATTTTCATAAACATAATCTTAGAATATTAATCTTCATGAACCTGCATTTAATCTTAAATACTTTCTGTAAGAAAAGGAATTCCAATTTTCCGGTGACATGAACTTTTTATAATGGAGACAGTCCAATAACACCATATCTCTATTAAAAAGGCAAATATCCGGTCCATCTATCTTCTAACTATCCAGATATTTTAACTTCATTTTTTATTTGTCTTTTAAATTACTCATTAAACAGAATACAACTTTTTTTTAGTTTTACTCAGTGCAAGAAAAGCACACGATTAAGGATTCGATGACGCAATGAAAATGGTTTGAACTGCAGGGAAACAATATAATCTAGTATTGTTCAACTGGGAAAAATATTTTTAAAAAAGAGCCAAAATTTTGGTCTCTATTATATTGATATCATTAAAAAGAAATTTTTAAAAATTTTGAAACGGTGTAAAATTTTTGTTTGTGAAATAATATTTTTAAAGCTATTGCCTGAAACAAACAAATTTCAGCTTAATTTTTAATTAATTAAAATTCTTATTAATGCTTTAGAAAATCGCTCCCAGGTGCATATTACCACCCTCCTATGTATACATGTACTAAATTTGGTAGCTGTAGGTCAAATGGTCTGGCCTGTTGAGCATTAATACCTCTACTCATTCTTCTTTAGTATTGTTGTATATGATAAATACCGGAAATGTTCAACCAAAAAATCCGATGAATTCTAAACTATAGCATGCAATGACTGTGTCTTAGACGTTTGGAATCTATTAGCATTAGCCTGTTAGGCCAGTTTAGGTACATATGATATAAATTGGAAGGAATTCTCGCAGTAAAAATATTTTTTTATATCATTTTTCTTCCTTGATACAAAACCATACAAAGAACTCCAGATTATTGTACATATAACACCGTATAAAGACACGTTTTACGAACATTCAAATTTTAGGAAACAAAGCATTTAACCGTCTTTATAATTATAGTAAGTAGCAAAGTCAAAGAGAGAGTTCCTCAGTTACAACCACTGATCCGGTTTATGCAATTTCTGGTTCATAAAATACTGCATTCTGTATTTATTACCTTTGGGAAAATTCTTAACACAGAGTCCTTCTTCTAGCAGCAACCATTATTGCGCCATTTCCAAAAAAAATATTTCATTTCAATATTCATAACCCCTAAATATGCCACCTATAATCTCTCTCCTTTAACCGTACTTCTTTTTCTTTATATATCGAAAAATAAAATCCTTTAAAAATAAAATCGATCGACATCAAAAATAGTTCCCAGCCTTAATAATTAGTGATTTTGGAAGCATTTTCCGCAAATTAATTAAATTCTCCCATTTGTAAACAAATCAGAATGCTCAAATCTATGTTTATTCCGCAAATATAATTTAAATTACATAAGATGTGATTCAACTGAGAAGAAGCTCGACATGATGAATTAATACTGTTAGTACAGTATGTGAGCAGTTGCTTGTCCTGTATGGCTAGATATTATAAAACTATTTTTTTCTGTTATAAAAATTTTAAATGCCATTTTGCTTTCATAATAAAAATCAATTTTTTCCAAATTTATGATACATTAATATATGTGTCGCATACTGTCTTTGATGTCAATCTTAACACCACTAATGCATGTCATTCATTTCTTTTCTTTTTTTTTTTTTTTGACAAAGTACCATCACTTCTGATTTTTCTTCATCATTATCTTGGCTTATAAACTTTAAATAGTTGCAATTATTTTGAATAATTTATTTTAAAATGCTGTTATATGTAGAGAAATCTTCATTAATTTTTTATGGTGCCAAAATCTTGTGAAACGTCTTGGAAGAAGAAACTCATGCTTCTTTTATCTTGTTTAATAGATCGGCGATGTTCAAGTAGATTTTCAGTTCGTGCCGTTAAAAGGTTTTCGGCGCGTGCTATTAAAAGGTTTTATTACTTCAAGTATTATTTAGAGAGTTTTTAATTTTCTTACGTGAAAAGTGTTTTGCATTTAAACGATCTCATTGCATTCAAAGTTTTTAAGAAGATCTCCCTAATCCTTGAACCGTATTTAAGTGAAACAGTGTGCGTGAGTGAGTATGCGCGTGTGTGTGGACGCGTGCTTGTGTGTTATACTGGAATTTTCAAATTGTGTTGTAGAAGGTCCACATCTAGGAGAATTATACCTGCACCTATGAAAAGATTAATAGCTTTAAAATCCGTTTCAATTCTCCATCTTCAAATTTTATTTCGCCTTTTTTACTGCTCTTCAATTAAAGAATCACATGCAAACTAATTGAATTTGAAGCGACATTTCTTTTCATCAAATAAACTCATTTCAGGGTAATAAAAAAAGGAACTAGATTTCTTCAAGCTTCAGTGAAATTTGAAGAAAAAAAATCTACTGAGAATTCTACTGAAAAATCTTTTTAAAATAGTGATAAATGATGTTTTTTGAATTGAGATGTATGAATAATAATCAAATGTTATTTTAACTAGTTAGCATTTCAAGGAATCAAACTTCTATTTTAAAAGCAAATGTTTAAATCAGAGTTTCCTAAACATTTCCAATTCCCCTGAAACCGTTTCTTGATCTGCTAAAAGGTGAAAATATTTTGAAACATTAAGCATTTAAAAAAATCAATAAAATTTAAACAAATTCCTTTAAAGATATTTTTAATAATTTTATTTTACAAATGTTGAATTTCCGAAAATAAAAAGAATATGTGAAAATATAATTATCTAACAGCATTTTTATAGATATTATTTGGAATCGTAACCATACTTTGAAATCCTTAATCTTAAATGGTAGCATACAGAAAAGGTTGAATATACAAGTTGTATACATTATTATATGCTGTACATGATTTTATTTGAAAACTTTTTAATAACATGTGCAATTCATGCTCTAAGGAATTCTTTTTGATTTATTATTCCTTGTTGTCCACGTCGTTTTTTGTCAGCACAAGAATTATATTTTTCGCATGACTAATTTAGAAAATATTTGGTCCTATGAAAAAGATTTTTTTAACTAGTTCGCAACCTCATGTTCGAAAAAGTCTAAACTGAGTAAGTTCCATGTATAACTTTAAAAAATATGATACTGATTTTAATACAACTTAAGCAATTAAAAAGTATTACTTTTTATTTTAAATCTATACATTATGAATGATATAACTATCAAAAATTAAATTTCTATAAATTAATATAACAAATTCTGCAGTAACAGAATTAGATTAAGGAATTATTTAATCATTAGATCTTCAGGATAAATCAAGCAATTGTTCTAAGTACTCAAAATGAAAATCAAGAAATAGTCACGTGGAAAATAAATTGAGAAAAATAGAAAATAAGTAAATTCATATATTCAAAATGAGTTTTAAATTCTTATTACAAATTCATAAACAATAGTTTTTAGATTTATTTGAGGAATATTCGTGAAAGAGGAAGGTCAAACATTAAATTCAATATCTAGTTAAAACCAGTGCATTCTTTATAAAGTTTCAAGTACATAACAAATTTCCAGGCCCACACCTTCAATAAAGAATGATCAATTTATTTTCTTTTTTCTGGTTCTCTTTCTTTTTCTATATACTTTCCGCTTTTAAAGCGACCTTCAGCTGAGATCTTTTTGCGGTCAAAGAATTCTCAAGGAGATTCCATAATCGCAACTGTCCATCAAATTCTCTTTAAGAATTTGATTTCGGTTATTTTTATTTTCCCTTACAGGTAGAAATATTGTAAGAAACTTTCAGTCGGATAATCTGACGATTGAAAACGAGATGGAATATATGAGCAGCTGAGTGTTTGTTACGGCAAATATTTTGACCCAGAGTGCAAATGAGTCTTAATCAAAATTATAATTTGGGATTCATTCTAATACTTCTGAAGCCGAGGATTATCAATTTTAGGCAGATTTAGAGAACTATTTAAAGTTTATTCTAAGTATTGTTAACATGATGATTAGAAGATTTTGATTGATATATGAGATTATATTGAAGTCGTTAAAATTGATTGAAGTTTTTATAATTTTCAACCATGACTGAATGGTGCGGTCAGCACTAGAAATGGTCAACACTCTCCAAACTTCCAAATCAGAACCGTGGTAAACGTTTGACACCAAACGATTAAATGTGCAACTCAGTTCGCTTATTCAAAGGATAGTAAAATATGGAGGGGAATACAGTAAGAATGAAACTTCTTGGTTGTAATTCAGAAAAAATAAATTAAAATGGCATTTTAGATAAACATTTTAATATTTCTTTCTTGGATATAAATATTAACTCGTAAACCCATCATAAAATGCGCCTAAAGTTAAGAAGAAACCCATGTAATTCGATATTTATTGAATGGATAATTCATATATTTTAATTTGATAGCATAAATGTGTTATAAAAGAAAAGGATCGCCGAGCTTTCTTTTATGTCACGTATAAACAGCTATATACTCAAATAATATTCTGAGATAAAAATCTTTCAAATTATTGAAGCTTTTATCTCCAGTCAGAGTATTTTATCTTCTTGGTTTATCAAAAGGGAAGAATTGCCAGATAATTACAAAAAATATCTTTACTTAATACTCAATAGAAACGATTTACATTTGAATAAAATTCCCCACATGAGAAGATATTCACTTTTGAAATATGTTTATAAGGAATCATAAATATATAAGTGCAACGCATTTATCATAATTTTTAAATAATGTATAAAATTTTTAATATTTTAAAGTAATTATAGTACAATAAAATAATAATATCTAAAGTTAATTAATTGATTTGTTTTCAGTGCGTTTTTTTAGAAGAAAAAAAACTATGCGTTGATATGCTTGATGTATTTTCTATGATGTATAATTTTTTTCCCCATTTTGTAACTGAACAGCATTTTAGAGGGAATAAACAACTGCAATATTTTAAGGTGAAAAATCCAATATCTTTACATAACTGTAATGTAATAAAATGATAATGATATCTAAAGTTATTTATTGATTTTTTTAGAAAAAGCTATGTGTTGATGGTTGACATTTTCTATTATGTATGATAATAAAAATTTATTTTATTACTGAAAAGCATTTCAGTAGGAAATAATTTTTTGGAATATATACTGGACATTAAATCTTTCATTTCGATCAAATTAAAACTTCCTTACCAGCATTAATATGATGTCTTGAATCTTTAATTATCTCAATAAAATGTACTCTACAAATTATTATTACAATTCGTTTGGATATTCAATTATAAAGCCTCATTTGAAGTCACACGTAGTATCTATACATCATCAGTCTTCACTCATTACTATATAATTCAGCGTATAATGGTGTTCACTGTGTTCGACCATGTTTACATCGATGTCTAATTGCGCTCTCTTCTACGATGTGAGGAATTCAGCTCGAGTAATTGCATCCGTATTTGTGACTCGCTGATAGGATCTTAGTATTACCCACCTTCACTGGTTGTCTCCGAGAGCGAGAGATAAAAAGGCACTTGGCAATGTACAAAACTTGTTACCAGGTCAAATCGGCAAAAAAACTATGCCATTATAGTTGCTTCGCTTGAGGACATAGCAACACCTACCTTGAATTTGCTTCTGATCGAAGAAACGTGTGGTAAACATTTGCCTCGTAAGACAGCACCACATTCTTCTGCTAAGAGTTAGTAGATTGATGTCACCGTTTATGACAGTGTTAAGAATTTGTCACATATTTTTCTAAGAAACAGGATAAAGGTGATTTATAATGAAACCGAGCATTCTGAGATGCGGTTTATGACATCAGCGTGACTCCTCTGAGGAAATATTTAATCCTGATATAAGTGCTATAGCAAGAAATGTTAGTTAAAATTGTTCCTAATTTTCAAGAAAACTTAAGAGGCTTGGTTTGCATTACAGTGCGATGATTTGTAAATAGTTCAAAATATGAAAACATAAGTATAAATAGTTCTGCAAAATCTTAGCTATATTTTTATAATATTTAAAGTAAACAAAATTTGAGGCAAAAACAAGTTTTTTTATTGAAGACTTATGATTTTGAAAGACTTCAAATAAATTTAAAAGTATTTTGATATAGTTATATAGTATTTTCTGAACTACCCTTTTATTTTTAAAAAACGTTTCCATCCAAATGACGAAATAAAAAAAATTTAAATGTATCACAAAATTAAAAAAAAATTTTACAAAATTTAATCTGGTTGCACGATTTAAATGATATTATTTGTTTAAGTTTAGAGTTGTCTAAGATGCAAAAAATATTCTTATATTATACATTTTTGGTTGCATATAACGGTGAACTGCATCTTTTGTTTTTGAAATTTTGCTTACTTTCTCTTGCTAGAATATGCAAACATAGAGAGTAAACAAAATGCCAAATTTCTTTGGTACTAAATGTTTTTAACTGCACTTGTCACTTGTTTCAGTAAAATAAGTCAGAACTGTGTGAAACAATTGGTATTGACATTAATAATTTTGTTTCTTAATTAACTTCATTGAAGGAAAAAAATTGTCAACTTATTTTTTTTATTTTTATCTCTTTTATTCTTCCATGATGATAAATCTGAAACTAAATTTATGTGAAGAAATTTTTTAATTTGCAACTAAAATCCTATCAAATTTTTTTCCAAGACTGAATTGCAAATTTGTAACCAAGTTGTTTCAAATATTCGTTTAGAAAATTGCTTATTTGTTTTATTTCAATTATTTGTTACTGCTGTTTCTAATTTTCATAAATTGAGAGAAATTTATGAGTTGCAGCAATTTCCTAACACCAACTAATATTATTCAGAAAATTGTTAGGATGTATGCAATATTTTTGCATTTGGTATGTTCTTTTATTGAAGTATAAAATGCATTGATAATTTCTAGCATGCTAAAATAAACAGCATACCTTAGTTTAATTTCATATAAGATATTATTTTTTTCATACTAATATGTACACATTTTTTATTTCTTATTCAACCGTCAGATATTAGAAATTAAATCTTTCTACTCGTTTAGTTTTTAAAAAATACGTTTTTTTTCTTACAGAAAGCAGAATTCTGCTTTAGAGAACCTGAATTTATTTATTATAATACTTAAGGTTTAATTGGTTCTATTATGTGCTGAAACTGACTCGTCAGTATATCGCTTAAAGATTTCTGCATAGTTGACAGCATTCAATGCAGAAAATATCCTTATTTTGCTATTTGGTGATTAAACTATTTTAAATACAGTTTCATTTGCTTTAAATTTGGAATGTGCTGACAAAATATTTATTCTGTCCTGCACAAGCGTTAATTTCTGTTATGTATAAACACGTAATACAATCATTGACACAGATAAAATGACAATATAAATGTTGATTGCTTTGCCTTTCCTCAAATTACTCAAAGGTCTTGATTTTGGATAATTTTGGTCCTCGGCAATTTAATAGGTTATGCATGAGCTCAAATTAATGTTCTGTAATTCCACAAGGATTTTTCAGAATTTATAATTCAGAAAAATTAGAGTGAACTGAATTAGTGCATCTCCTGTTTATGGGATAAATAAAAAATGTAATACAATAAATTTATTTTATTTGAAATATAATAATTGGCGGGAATTTAAAATATAGAAATCTACCCAAAGGAGAAAAGATGTCTCATTTTTACTGAAAATTTCAGTAAAAATGAAATCGTGCAGTTATATGCGTTTGTGCCAAAGACGAAATTATATGCACATTTTTTGGAGTAATCATCCTAGTTCACTTGGCAGTTTAATTAAATGATAGGTTGCTACTTTACATCGATATTATAGGCGCAAAAAGTAATTTGCATGGGCCTATTTTCAACTTAAAATGATAAATTCAGTTCCTGCAAGTTTGATACATTTCAGACTTCACGGAAATTCAAACGAATAAATCATCTTGGATTTTATTTAAATGAAACTGTGTTCAAGGATGCGTCGGCAAGATTCAACACATAATTTAATCATTTAATATTGTTTTAATCATGTTACTAGGAGATATACATAGTATAAAAAAATAATGCAAAAGAATTTATTGTCCATAAATTAAAATAATTTTTCTATGCTCTTATTTTATAGCGCTTATGTGAAACACCTATTATTTTATAAATAAATAGTCGTGATTATGTATTATGAATTATTTGAACTCATTTGATATTAAAAAATTTATAATGATATAAGTGTGTTCAAATTCTCGATTTTAATTTAGTTTAGTTTTATTAATATTCCATTTCAAAGCAACTATAAGGTTAATTTTGGTTGGACCTCGGTCAGAGGATGACGACGATGCCTGAGCTTAATTCATGCTTCAAACTTTCACATTATCGGAAGTTTTAGATTTTTGAAAAGACAAAGTTTGTAATTTCACAATTATACTGATACATGTTGCTAAATTAATTTTAAAAATTCCGAAAAATGACACTATTTATGTACTTATGATGCATTAAATATTATTTCAAACAATTTATGGGAAAAAATGTTTTTATACCTCTGTGATTAATTAAAAGTATAATTAATTCTTTAGTTGATAAAGGCAATGCTATCATATTAAAATATTAACAATAATTTCGAAATAATGATAAAACTTAGAAAAGAAAGAATTAAATTTTCTATTGCTCTAATTGTCAACTTCTTTCACTGAAAATATATTTGAGAAATATCTAGCAATATATCTAATAGAGAGGATTAACTGACAGGGAAACAGGCATGACTTGTTGAATGGTAAATTTCAATACATTACGTTAGGAAAGAAACAAAGTGGGAAAGTTTGCAAGACATCGAAAATTCAATATAAAAACACGATGAAAGAAATACTTTTTATAAATGATTGTACATGACATTTTTATTTTTACAGAGATTTATATTTGTAAAATTAAAACGAGTTTTTAAAAACATCTTTAAAGAATATGTTTTTCTTTTTTTCAATTGTTTGTAACAAGTTTAGAGACAAAAAGTGTTACTACTTTCGAAGACGAACTTCTATTTTCTTGATTTTAATTATACAACATACCAAAGCAATAATTAAAAATAGTTCATGCGCATTTATATTTTCAAAAATTAAAAATAAATTCATGATAATAATATTTAAGCTCTAGCATTTTGGAAGAGTCACAAATAAACCTATCAATCAATATATTGTATAACAAAAGCTAATGAGTACTTTAATATCTCAAAATGTGGATAATGCTTTATAGATAATTCTTGTTATTTTTAAAACAACACCAGAATTCAGTGAAAACCCTTTTATAATAATCGATGTCATCATATATTTTTTCAGATAAAGGGTTAAATGTTATCTAATGTAAAGATTTATCTGTAGATTTCAAGTGCTTGATCGCATTCTGTAATTTTAGATTATGTTTAATCTTTTTTATGGGATTTCAGATTAGGATATCAAATTTCAATTTGTCTAGATTTATAATAATAACAAACGTAAGCTTTTTTTAAAAAAATTTATACATATTCTAAATAATCTAAATGGTATTCTATTGACTTATTCATTTATAGTACAAGAATATTTCTTACAAATCTTTTTATAGAATATTTTATAGTCATTATCATTTCATGAAAATACTTTTAGAATTTTGGCTTTTTTGGCTCTCTAGGGATCAAAAATTACGATTTTATCATTAGATTCTTAATCTTAAAAAAGTTTTTCTATGAGCATAAATAGATCTTTTTAATAATAAAGTCAACTGAAGCTGTATTGGAGCTAAATTCATTTATAGTTGCTCATAACTGAAGTTTCAAATGAATGTAATTCCCAAAAGCGAAATTTTTTGAAATTTTGTATATTTAGATGAAATTAGAACATTCAAAATATTTCTATTCGGTAATTTCAGATTATATATTATATAACCAGATGAAATTAATTTTCTTTATATTATCAATTTTCTTTACATTATTAAATTTACAAAGAAATTATTATCTTTAATACTTCGTTTTTCTTATACGATACTATAACAATAAGTACTTTTTCTCCTTTAAAATACCAATTTTTTTAACTACTTTGCTGACTTTCATTTTAAATTCAAGTGGTTGAATTTTTACTTGGTAACTGAAATATAAACGCTGTTTTTTATATTAAGATGTAAATAAAATTCACGACACATTGAGTATAGGTTTTTATTTTTAATGTAACAATTATTACGGTAAGTACAATGCAATGAAACAACCGGTGGGTAGTTAGTAAAGTAAAGAATTTGGCAACTGAATCACATTTGGGAAAAATATAATTTTTTTTTTTTCGTTTTTAATTTACGATGCTTGAAATCTTTAATTTTATTTAAAAAAAAATTATTGAACAATTGGCGAAAACAGAAAATACATTTCATACTGGAACAATGAGTAAATGAGCAAATATAATTGGATTTGTTTTAAAAAATTAACTACAAATATTTATAAAAATCTTTATAAATGTAAAGAATTTTGTCTTAAGCAAAGTCGTATTTTATTTTTTATAAATTAATTTCTTCTGATAGTTAATATTATTATGATTAAGTATAATCACCTAAAATGCATCATCACCTTTAAATCAGAGATAAATTCTACTCCTTATTTTCTTTATTTTGTTTCCACGCAGTATTTTTTTATGTTCAAACTTCTAAAAGGAATTCATTATATTGTAAGCACTATTCGATTTGTTTATAATTATGAAACCCCAATAAATGTCGAAGTTTTTAATATAGTCTATAAATATTCTATTAACACAATAATAATAATTACACCATATATAATTTATTTTTAAACGATCCAATCCCTTTATATCGTTTATTGTCACTGCAAAAAGTATTACAAATTTAAATTGTTTTTCCTCAAAGGTAGGCAAGGGAAAAGTATTGTTAACTATTCAAATCGATTTCAGCACAAATGGAAAAAAAAGTTTTCTTTTTAAAACCAATTACTATCAATATGTCCAGTGCAACGATTCAATTCAGCACACCTTATATAGCTAATATCTTTTTTAGCTAACATTATGTAGAGTAATATCTTTTCGTTAACTAGTATGAAGAACATTTATTTATTTTGCAGCAAAATAATATACTTAAACATATTGTAGGCTATTTCTCTACTGGAAGAATAATTATGGACGATAGCAAATTAAGAATCTGATCGTTACATGCAATTTATTTTGCGTCAGTCTTTCAGATTTAAAAAAAAATGGACACCCATCAACTCAGTAAAGCGCTGTTATTGAAACTATATATTATTACTTACATACCATTCCGCTAACCTACACAACAACAAGAAGTAATTTGCAAGACTGGCTTTTCCTCATTCTTGTTTAGTTGAGGTTGAAGAAAACCTTCTTCGCTCACTGCTTTTTATCTTTCGAAGTCGAAACCTGACTGGAATTTTAATCAGTCACGCCGCTACTGAAGCTTACCCTACTTCTATCTATAGCTATTGCGCAAAGAGTGGTTTTTTATGCCCAATTTTTCCGATAGAATATATTAGGTAATAACTAAGAAATTTTTTATATTAAAAATTAGATTAATAGCTTATGCTTAATATAAGCTGCAGTAAGATCCCTTGATGACAGCCTTCCTCTCATATTAATGAAACTATAGAGTATAGTAAAAATTACGCCAAAGTTTTAATTAGAATTTTTCGACTTCTCCACAACAAAGAAAACTAGTTGATTTATAACTAATTTTATAATAGATTTAATGACTGAAAACTTCACCTTGAATTCAAGCGTCCTTCGCTGGTGTTTTTAAAGTTTACTATAATTATCTTATTTATGTTGGGAAGGATTTCAAAATTATACAAAAAAAATAAACCCTTTATCTAAAATCTTCTTATCAGTTTCATAAAATGTTTCATCACAGTGAATGCCCAAAGTATGATCAAAAGAACACTTTATTGAAAAATGGTGTAAGGTTTAATGATCAATAAGACAATTATTATTTAAACAATCATTATGAGTTATTATTAATTTTTTTGAAGATATTCAAAGTAAAAATTCACTGTTGAGCATCTTATTTACATACATTATTTAGTTCATTAGTAAAACACAGTGAATTCTAATCTTAAGTCTTGACATTTTCATATGAACGTTTCTTGTATCGTCAAACAATCCTTGAAAAGGCTGAAAATTCAGTCATTAATTGCAAAGTTTGTCAAATGTTAGTAACGCTGTTTATTACATTCTTTCTATTTAATTTACAAGGCTTTTAAACCGTCCAGAGTGTAATGAAATAAATTCATTCGTGGTTTCCGCTCATTGAGGAGCTGCAGAATATGCTACAAACACATTCAATTGCATGGCAATTATAAACATTCTCTTTCGGTCCACAGAGCTCTCTTTATCGTCAGATCTCATCAGAGCTTTTCATCGGTCATCAGACTTCGCCGGTAATACATTGCTGACAACGAATGAGTCCACTTTCGTCGCATGTTACACAGCGAAGAGCCACGAGGTCCTCCGAGAAATGATGTCGGTGTGTCACTGACTTCTTGCTGCCACCACATACGGGGCATAAGAGGTAACGGTATCCACCACACTGCTGGCAGATTCCTCCGACAGATTGTTTCTATAAACAAAAAAAAAATCCTTTCATTTTATCTTATAAATACTGCGTTTCAAATTAGAAATGATTTAACAATTCGTTACTACAAAGCTTTAAATATTCAGTTAAGGTAGTATGAATACTACTATGTAGTATGGAACTATTGCCTTAAGCAAATATTTTCAGCCTTCTGAACATTGGAACTCAATTTTCATTATCAGTTGCACTTGTGTACATCTATTTCGAATCTATGTTGCATTTTTTTAGAATAAATTTTGGAAAATTAAGTGTAAGAAAACTTTTTGGACATCAAAAATCTTTTTCATATTAGTTTTATATGATATGAAATGAGAGAAAACAGAGAGGTATGTTATAGCCTGACCATGAGATGGATTGCTTAAAATCTACTGCAGTATGTAGTGTCGATTTTTTTCTCTTTTATAGTTAAATAAAGACCGAAAAGGGAACACTAAATTACTATGTTTAGATAAGAAATACATTCATTTATCCACTTTTACGAATAGCAATTTATTCTTTCAGTACCAGGACCTTTATTTTGGAACCTCTTGGTGTTTTGATTGTTAGTTTTTACTTTGTTTCCCGTTGATATGTGTCCAAGCCTACGTCGTTTTGTAACTTTCCATCCCACCTCCGTATACAACGAACGGCATAGCTGACAAATTGCAAAACATTGTCTTAAAGCTTTTTAGCACTTATTTTACTTTAATTGAAACAAATTCTTTCTTTGAACAATGGAAATCATTCTTTGGATTGAAATGAAATTTGATATTATTTGTAAACTCAATAAAGGTTTTTAAATAACAAGAGTCTAACAAAATAAATAAACTTTGAGATTTAAGAAATTTTTCAAGAATATTTTATATTCTGAATAGGTTTTTGACGCATCTATTATGTATAATATTTTTAGAATGCTGTCAGTGCCCTAGGTTCAGTGTGGCGATTCAACGCAAACATCGGATTGATGATACACAATAAATATCCAGAACTTGGAAAAACTTTATGAATGTACCAAGTCTTTTATTCATTATGTTGGTACGATCCAACCATCAAAGAATCTATCCCGAATTTTAATTATTTGCAAGTTAATTTTTTCACCCAATTGAAGATTGTCGATATTTTAATATTTTTATTCATTTTTAAATCTAGAACAGGGTTACGTTTTCCTCAACGAAGCAATATAAAAGAGGAATACAAACACGGTTTCGATATATAGATAGAAAACATTTTGATTTTGCTCAGGCCAAAATGAAGGGTAAACTTAAGGAGTAAGCGGAGTATAAAAAATCTTAGTCGTGTATCACTATTGCTTAGTAGCCAGAATATGCAAAATGTGTTGAAAGATGCTATGTTTCCTACTGATTCTCTCCCTTTTTGCTATGACATAATCAACATGCTTTTGTCTCTTCTCAAACAGAACAAATCCTTTCCGAAATTAGATTTCCTAATATCCAGCCAGCTTTAAGCCGATCAGTCCAAGAGTAATGAGTGGCTCTCACACTCGTTGGTATTCTAGGCTCTCAACGATTCTATGATCCATAAGCTATATTTATACTGAAGAAATGCACGAATATATTTTCAAATATTTTTTCTTCATTCTTGACTGGTTTGAATTTATGAGTCATGTGAATCAAAATTTTCAAGTAGCGAGATGTTTTTAAAGAATATTTTAAGTGATATTACCGATTCAAGAATATTATGTCACTCATATATAAATGTCACCAAATAAATCAATTAAATTTCTAAAGTTTTCATTGCGATTTTAAAATAAATCATAATAAATTAAAATAATGAAAAATTGAAATTAGAATTAGAGGAGCAATATCATTTAGTCAACAATAGAGATTTCGCTTGAGTTCTTAATGTACCTAATAAACCCTAAATTAAATAGTTAAAAATATAATAGATTGTTTACTTAAACTGATAGAAGAGGGTCATCATAACTTTAAGAAAACGATAACTAGATATATTCAATAAAACTATGAGAAACTACATAAATTCTATTATATCAACTAAAATTATGTTAAACTTACTTTATATGGCCGTACTAACTCCCTTAGATGACCGATCTCATTTAATTGCTCTATGACTTCGGCACCCTAAAAAATAACAAAATATTTACCAACTGTAGTAAAAGCAATAAAGTAAATCAATAAATTAATACTTATAAACAAATATAGTAATTTAACTAAAACATAAACTCGAAAATCTTCAAAGCTATTAAAACTAAAGCAACTAGGCAAAATTTGTGTAGAAGCAAACTTTGTAATAGCAGTATTTGTTTGTATTAAAAGAATTGAATAGAAATAAAACTGAAGAGTAATAAAATACTACATTTATACATCTTTTAACATTGTGCTCTTAAAAAAATTAAGGAAATTTTGAGTACCATATTACTAAAGAAAAATTCACAGAAACGTAACAATTCTTCAGACATGCATAAATTTTTGATTTAAGAAAAAAATGTAGTTAAATTTGAAACTTTCCACTTAAAAAATTGTTTGTGCTTTACATAAAAAACAATTCAACTAATTCTACTAGCAGCATATATATGGGTATTGAAAAACATGTTTAACAAGTTTTTTGGAGCTACATATTCATAACTTACTGGTTATCCATTGGAATTTTTCAAAGATGTTCGTAATAGTAATTTTACCTGCAGATTATAATTATTATAAACAAAATGTTACAATAGTAGTACTTTAAAGTCATTTATAAATATTTCCTGTAATTCCAAAATTTCATACTCAAAGAAACTTCTGTCTATACCCTTTTATAATAAAGTGAACTATAGAATTTGTGTGTTGACGGTTGAGCAGTTCTTTAAATAGTTCCAGTATACTTGATGAACGTTCGGTTTGATGGTACGCGAAGGCTATACTAGGACAAGTCTCGTCATTTTGAACTACGGTCAGATGATGAAGACAATTGTTGACCCTCATATCTTTACTAAACTTCTCCACAAAAAGACATGGAAGATGTTTCATTTTCTTCAAACTCAAGTGCACTGAGCTCTATAAACATCTGATATAATTTAGAATCGGGCGTCAAGTACCTGATTCCCTCTCTCATATTCGAAATTGAGAAAATCGTGAGGCCACTTAAGTCCGGGGGAAATATTAGATAATTTCTAAATAAAGATATCGCACTTTTTTTTAATCTGAGTTTACTTCCTGCTTATAAATAAAGCTTCTATGATCCTTTTAAATCAATTCAGCTAATTAATACATCTTGTAAGGTAAGTGGGTTAGGTTATATTTAGATATTTTTTTATCGTGAACATCTTCAAAATTCTTCTGATTTCAAATTTCATTGTCTTTTATAATATTTTTCCGGGCCTTTTTAAAGGTTATTTTCTTTTACATGCCAATGATTTTTTTTTTTTTCAATTTTAAATCTCTACCAAGTTGTAATAATAGAAAACTAATAAAATCTCTTTATTAAAAATTGTATAGTTGAACATAAAATGAGTGCAAATTTGTCTTATGTGTTGTAAATAGGTGCTTAATAACGATAAGCTTGATCTTTAATTTCAAAAATAATTTTAATATCAAAAGCATTTAAACAGTAAATAATATTAAAAATTCTTCATACGTATTCTCTAATCAAAAAAATATCGTTAAAACCATTGTAACTGGACATCATTTATTTATTTTACTTTACTCTAATCAGAATTATCAAACTATAAAATTATAATGGATGAAAATTATTTTGGCTTGCACATTTACTAATAAATGTATTATTTATATTCGAAAATAGTAATTTATTCTTGGTTTAAACTGTCAGAAGTTTTAGCACTAAAAGTACTTAGATAAGAATATAAACACGGTTTATGCATTGTAACTATCAAACAAAATAGTGCAAAATTCCTATTTAATAAACAAACACCGACAACAAAAAAATAACTAAAAGATTTCTCAAATATTCCTCTAAATTTTATTAAAGTTTTTAGAGAGGATACGATAAAATATTATCTCTCATAAATCAATTTTAGGATAAATTGTGTAAACGTAGCATATGAAGATAAATAAAAGAGATGTACGAGCGTTTATTTTTCCGAAGTCAAGGCCGTAGATAAGAAAACACAACAGATGCTCCGGCTTTGGCTTTTTAAAGATAATTTAAGGAGCGTTTGTTTTTATTCTTTATATTTATGAAGAATAGCTTATTGCTCAGAGAAATATTTCTTTGACAAGTGTTATTTACGTGTTGCAAATCACACCCAAGCGGCATAAATAAAGAAACTGCATGCTTCAAATGGCAGTTATCGTTGCAGAAGCCGTTCAAAGAATTACATAAAAAGGAAGCACCAAATAGGCTCCGCTTTTTTTAAGAACTGGGTGTGTTTTTTTCGTGCTCTCAGACCAAGTTATTTTTAATTAAAACTTCAAAATTTTTCTTTTTCTATTTTCGCATTTTGATCATTAGCTATTATCAGGAGTTCTCTGGGCTATAACTGACTTCTTTGATCTTTTCATTTCATATAAAATGTATTAGAACAAATACTCGAATTTTTTTTCCTCTTCTGATGTTCCTTGTTAGTTTACATTATAGACGTAACTGTATATGTCATTTAATACTCTTTTTCCTCTTTTTTCATTTTTAGAATACTATCAAGACTTCTCTAAGCTGTAACTGATTTATTTAATTTTTGTATTTCATATAAAATTTGATAGGGCAAAAATTTGACATTTTTTTTCCTCTTCTGATGTTCATTTACGATAATAATGCTGTCCATTCACGTTATGTGATTGTTAGCTTAGAGAATTTTTAGTGTTAAGTAATTAGTTGTTAGTACTTAATTTCACATGGCTTGTACTCCTCTATCGCTCTCTTGTATTTTTATATATGTATTCTTCTCAACATACTCTTCTTAGAGAATTTTAGCTTAGAGAATTGTGGCAGCTATTTCATTTCACTTGGCTTATACTCTTTTATGGCGCCATATCCTCCCGTTCTACGTTGGAAAACGCACAAATGATCCAAAACTTTATTAGTGCTGTGCGTCTAATGTGTATCACGGTCTTTCATGGCACCTCAGAAAATCTTCACCCTCTCTAGAAAGTATATGGTACAAAAGAGTCCTTAATAACCCACCTTCCAAACAAAAAAATCATAAAACTGTTTAGATTCCTAATTGATCAGGGAGAACTGCTTCAATTAAATTAACCCTATTATTTTCTTTGAACACTGTTTAAGACAGCTCTCATTATATTCATAATTTATTCTTTTACCCCCTCCCCCCTTTAAAGCAACTGATATTTATAATTCCTTTATATTTGTACTCATAATATATATTATAATGTTCATTCATCCAGTTATATTGTACTCCGGATATTTTTCCTTCTTGTTTTTATAATTTCTTGATATTTTGTATGTCTATGCATTTTGTCATTTGTCAGTATTTATCCTATTAATTGCTGTGTAATTTTTTTTGTTTAGTAAAGTCCACCTGCATCTATACAACACTGAAAAATGGCCACATGATCACTAGAGACGGAGGTGTGGTGTGGTGTCAGATGTGTATCACAAGAACTGACTTACTTGTGGCTTATTATTGAAAGGAATTGCTTTCATTTTGATATTTTTATATATATAAATATAAAAACTTTTTTGATTAAAATAGAAATTAACTAATCCAATGAAAAAAATACTGGGATCTTTAAATTTTGATATAGTATCGGTCTAGTGCGAAAAGAGAATAAATTCGAAAAGCAAGTTAATGTTTTCAGGTTGTATCAAAATGACATCTCTGACACAGAAAAAATAGCACCTGTAAATATATGGGCAGTTTAATAATATTTGACTAGGATATATTAATAAACGTGTCTAATATTACATAGATAATATTTGAAAACCACAAGAACACATCAACTTTTGTCTTTTTTTTATTATTATTAGCCTCTTAAAATATTATGTCGACGATACACAGCATGGATTAGCAAGGCAATAAAGAAAGCACTTAAAATTGAAAAATTCTTGGCAAATCTGTGCATGGGATTTTTTTTTTAAGATTTGTTTATGATAATTATATTTTTCGACGAAACAGATATTTTAATGAAAAATACGAAATAACTCAAAATGAATACATTTTAATGGGAAATATTTCTATTTCTTTATTTAACAGGACAGTTCAAAATGACTTTCATTATTGTCTTTAACGCTGGTATAATCTTATATGTAAGATAACGCTTTTGAATAGAAAAATTACTTTTTATTCAGCAACCATGGAAAGAAAATAACTTTAGAATTAATGTAAAATAATAGTGATGGTTATACAATCACTTTTTTTATCTAAAATTGTTGCAGTTTGAGCAATATTTAGAAAAATCAAATATGCTTATTGTATTTTGTACATTAATATTATCTATCCATTTTTACAAACTTCAGTTTTCTTTTTTGATTTTTATTTTAATTTTCACGGATAGTTTTATCTTTTTATCGTTTTCTTTTCTTTCTTTATTTATTTTTATTTTTTTTTTTCTTTTTGCAGATCATATGGTCAGAGCTGATTACGTTGATATTTATATCAAAAAATGTATTTCTGTTGGCTTTATTTTAATTGAGGAGAAAAAGGAATGATAGTGACACAATTTTGATATTCTTATATGAGAAGTCATTTACTTCCATTTGAAATCGTTGAAATTTAAATGAAAAAATTCTAAACAAATCTAAATTTTCCTGATAGCTTTGAATCTAAAATAATAAAAAAAATCACACCATGTATGTATTATAATCACTAATTGCTTTATTTTTCTACAGATAGGTTTATGAAATCTCTTGTTATTCAAGCAGAACCATAAATGTTTTGAGAAAATTCATCATATATCATTGCAGTATTAAAAGCTTACCAGATTTAATAGCACATTACATTTCTCCAATTCATTTACCGCACAAAAAATAGGCAAACTTAGAAGATCAAAATAATGACAACTTATCTGCAAGTTAAACAACACAGGTTTCTTAAGGAAAAAGCAGTATGTTATTGGAATAACTCAGTTCAGTACGCTACTGTCGAATCTTTTTAGAGTTCTTTTCAAAAGAGTAGTGCACTTTTCTTGTTAAAATTTTAACCAGGAATAAAGTCGTTGACCGCATTAGTAATGTTAATTACATTTTCTCAGTTCTATATATAATAAATCAAATTAACTCAGGAATGAGAATAAAGAGTTTATAAACTTATGCACGTGAAGTAATTATTTTAGAACATATTACTTTTGCATATAAATCATATAATAATTTCCTTCTGAAAGCAATTATTTCTATAACATGATAGGAGTAAACTTTTAATCTAAGCTTTCGGGTGGTTATGAATCTTTGTATAAAAATGTTGATAATTAGCTTTCAGTTGTTGAAAACTAGGCATTTATTCTAATGATATGTTCTTTTTTTACGAATTAGAACTTCTAGTCTAAAATATTTTTGTTAACAATTATGCATATTCAATTCACAAAGAAGCCAAGGAACTCCATTGCCTCCTGCTGATACTCCATTCGTTTTAAAGTGGTTGAATTGATACTGATTTCGTTGAAACTGGTATAGGTTGATACTGATACTAGATAGTTCCATACTTGATAAAACCGGTAACGAATTCTTTTCTCCTCTGAATGAAAACGGATACTTGGGGGTGTCTATTTTCTGACTTGCGCCAAAACTAATGTCGATACCCGCTTTTACAATATCAAAAGCAGAAAATAGATTGTACATGACAGTTTTATCTGATAATTTTATATTTGATACATCGGATAATCCATGTCTTTGTCATCAAAATCATCATCATTTGCCTCATCATCTTTGGTATAAAGCACAATCTGTTAAGAGATAAGACTTTAAGACAGTGATTCTCAACCTGTGGGGCGCGCCCCCCTAGGGGGGCGTGAGCACGCTAATGGGGGGGCGCGAGCATATCCAAGAGAAAATGCTATTTAAAAAAATTGATTAAGTGACTCAAAGGAAAGAACACATATACAAAACAAAATACATTTCGATATATTTAATAATTAACTTATTAAATTAAAACAACTTACTAAATTAAAAACAAATTTAATAATTATTAGTGACTTCCTTGGACCTGTCTTGAAGAGCAAAGTTTTTCGAAGGAGGGTTTAGTATTAGAAATAGACATTCTCAGCTCTTTTTCTATATTTAGCTGAGATCTATATTTTGCCTTCAAAGAAGCCACCACAGAAAATCTAGTTTCACAAAGGTAAGATGTTGAAAATGGTAGTAGAATGCGAAATGCCTCTGTTTTTGGTGCAGAAAACTCAACATCCTATCCTGCCAAAAATTCAAAGAGTGATTTATTACTAAATTGTCTTTTGGTTTCGCAGCTTGCCGTGAAGTCTATGAAGATTTCTTCCTCTTCAATTGAGAGACCTTCGGGAGTATTTTGAAATGGATCCCTCACCCTCTTGTAACTTGATATCAGTTTGTCGTCAGCAAGAAAGTACTTTTTAAAATTCTTTGCTAGCATTGCTAAATGATTTTCAATGGTTACAAAAATAACTTTTCATGTTTTTCTTCAGCCTTGTAAGTTTTAATACAATCATTCAAGTTTGTAAACATTGTTAAGTTTTCTTGCTTTAAATTTCTGCTCCACAATTCCAATTTTCTACAAAAAGCATTAACTTTATCACTCGTATCCAATATATGTTATTTGTTCCTTGCAGTTGAATATTCAAGTTATTTAATTTCTCGAATATGTCGACCGTGTAGCTCAATCTCATCACAAATAAACTATCGCGAAAATTCTCAGCTTCCGGTCTGTTTTCCTTTCCTAAGAAAACTGCGATTTCTTCTCTTATTTCATAAACACATTGCAAAAATTTCCCTCGTGATAACCATCTTGCCTCGCAATAAAACAGCGACGCTGAATGTACTGTACCCATGTCTTTACAAAGTGCGGAAAAGATTTTTGATTTCAGGGGTCTCATTTTTATATAATTTACTACTGTTACAATCGTAGTTAACACAATATTCAAACCAGGATTCATTTCTTTGGGAGCCAAAGCTTCTCTGTGGATCATGCAATGTGTCCAGACGCACTGTGGGGATTTTTGTTTCACAAGTGCTTGAATACTTTGGAATCTTCCGGACATAGAACCAGCACCATCGGTGCATATTCCGACGCAATTTTTCCATTCTATGTTTGCCTCTTTCATAAAATCATTTAAGATAGCAAATAATGCGAATGCTGTTGCTTTGAGTTCTATTGGTTTGCAGAAAAGTAATTCTTCTTCTACTGACAAATCATCACAAAATCTAACATAGGCAATGAAATGAGCATCTTTATTACTATCTGTTGCCTCATCGAATCGTATTGCAAACAATTTGTCAAGTAACTTCAACAAAAGCTGACACTCTACATTTTCAGCTATATCAGCAATTCATCGGGCAACAGCATTATTTGAAAGAGGTATCGACTGCAATTGTTTTGCAAAATTATCTCCAAACATAATTTCCAATCTCCTTTGCAGCTGGCAAAATAAGCTCTTCACCAATATTGTGAGGCTTTTTACATCTGGCTATTTTATATGAAACTTTGTAAAAGGCAATTAAAGCTTTTTCATTCACAGACAAAGTTTTTTTAAACAATGATTTTTGCTTTTCATATGATTTTAATTTTAATTCGAAGAATTCTCTGGATTTCTTTACGAACTCACTATGAAGCGTTTCCAAAAGTCGTTTAAGTTTATTAGGTTTCATGCAGTCTGCCGCCAACATTTTTGAGCAAATGATACACAAGGGCCTTTCTTCTTCATTTACTTCAGTATAGGGAATCCAAAATTTAAGTATTCTTGAGGATATTTTCTTGATTTTATTTTCGGAACCAAGCTCGTCCGTGTACTTGTCGATGCTTGTCTATCCTCTAATGCTCGCTTACGCCCGCTTAAAAATTTATCCATGATTCTGCATAAGTCTGCTGCCGTGAATATTTAATACGGTGAATTACAATTACACCAAAATATATATAACATACACATTCAGAATAGATTCAATAACAATAGAAGGATCGACTCGAATGTGATTGTCTGGAACTGAAATTGGTGTCATAGAACTTTCTCCTTCTTCTTTTGAGAAAACGTTTGTTCACATCTGCGCATGCTCCTAACTTAACTTTTAAGCTGAGCAGACAAATTCCAGACAAATCGAAACTTCTCGTGAAACCGTGAGAATGCCCGACATGGCGGGACGCAAAAACAATGAAAAGGCATAGGATTCTTGTTTTTTCAATGCTGAGGATCGGTGTTGCAAAATGACAATAAATTTCCGTATTTTTGGTTATTTGAAAAAGTTTAAAATTAAGGTTGTAGTGTAGGTTTAGCTTCAAAATACTCAAAATACATTAGCATTGCATACATTTTATTGTATGCGGTGGGGAGGGGGGGCGCGATGAAAATAATGATTGAAAATTGGGCCGTGAATACTAAAAGGTCGAGAAACACTGCTTTAAGACTTTAAAGACTGTTACTTCAACCGAAATTGCTGGTTACCTAAAACATTGGCTGTTAACTTTTTTACTTTGTTTTTTTATATAATTATTAAAAAGAAAGGATTTTTATAAAAATTAAAAGATAGACAGCGAGAGTTTTATTTTATTTTCATATTTAAGTTTCTCATCATACATTCATTATGAGAAATTTGTATTTCTTTTTCAAAAATTTTGTATTTTAAGTACAATTTTGAAATTTTTATATTAAGAAAATTCTATTATCCATCAACGTTTAGTTTTATTAGCTTTCAATTAATTCAGTGATAACAATTATGTTGTTAAAGTCATCTATTTATTTTAAATAATAATTTTGAAAAGGTAAAGTAAAATACAACTATTTATTCATCTAAAATCTCAACTGTTTTGTTTATAAATATTGCAAAAGAAAAATATAAAAGATGTTTTAGGAACACTTTTATTGGAAGTAATGGTACGAAGTTTAGTATTAAACGATTGAAAACTAATGAGATCAAGGAGATTACCAATCAGGTTTAAAAGCTGATACCGAGTTCCTGATATTCTTAGTCTATATCAATTTTATATACCTGATATTTTTCCGAACCTAATACAAGGAATTAGGTTGATATCATATCACCCAATGCTATATTTTACAGATATTGGTTTGTTTTATTTATCAAAATCTTAACAGTTTTGCTGCTACGTATTTATACGCCAAAACTTCCCAGAGGATATTATAGATGATGGCAGTAGCTTTGCATTTATAATAGGGTTTAGATCACACTATCCATCCAGCAAAATAATAAAAATTGGGAAAGCAAAGTAAAACATATATGAAGCACGAGATACCTTGAATGCTGAACACGTTTTGATAATGTTGAAACGGAGCAGTATTAAGTAAATGGTGACCTTCTCATTCGATTAACAAAGCTAACTAAAAATTAAATATACGAACATGAGTTTATCTGCACAAAAACCACTCGCAACAAAATACCGTAGAAATAATTCATTTAACTGCCTGCATGTAATATCCTTTAGCAATAAGATCACTTGTCAGCATATCCTGTTTAAAGGAATTCCCTTGTAACAATATTGTGTCATATACCCAACAACGTAACTGCCGAACATTTTACAAAACAGGAAATAATAATCCAATGAAACATGATCATGATAAGAGTTTCGCCGTCTGTACAGAATACTACAATATAGAAAACCTTCTCTTTGTTATAAATTGTCAGCAAAAGACTTTTTTTTTTCAAATACTTTTAGAATCACAGTTAATCACAAATAACTATGATGCGAATTTTTTATAAATTTTCTCATTCATGTAATATTGTAATCACAGATAGAAATCATACGATTAAGTGATTTTATATAAAATTTTTACCACTATTTTCTAAAAAAAATCGATGCATCCTCACATTAAATGGAATAATTAATTTATTATGCATTTACTAAAAGCATAATTTCCAAGTATATGGTCATTGAGAACATCATAATGTATGTATAAAAAAAATTTCTTTGATTTCTCTTTTCCACAATATTGTTAACCGGCTAATTTAAACGAAGTGAAAAGGTAATTGCTTAATTTAAGTGTTGCAATTTGAAGAAATCATGAATATAGTAATAAAAAACTAAGCGCTCTGAAACATGCGAATAGAAAATTAGATGCAACTTTAATTCTGATTGGAATCTTTGAATAGCCTACCATAATTTACAGTTTAGCATATTTCTCAAACCTTATCCAGTTGACAAATACATTCACCCGAAAAAAATGCGGTCATGTCACTTAAAGTCACAAGGCTGACTTGCCATTTGCCTTATCAAAAAAATTAAACGACCTTGAAGGCCTTTAGGCTAGAAGACTGCTACGAAAATTATTTAAAAATCCACACACGTTCAAATACACACGGTAAATAAGAATGGAAATGGAAGAAACAAATTATATCAAGTTGAATAAATTAGATAAGAATTTTCTTTTAAAAGGAAGTAAAGACCTTGCTATGTCTTTCTTTCTTCCGGTATTTACCTTCCTTTTTTGATATTGGAAAGAAAGCTGATGAAATATTTTAATTATATTTTATATTAGATATTCATAAGAAAAGTTTGTAAATTATTTATTATTTTAAAGTGAAAATAATTTATATACAGAATGTGTTAATAATTTGGCAAATGGAATTTCATAAAAGCTGTGTATTAAATTGAAGTAAGTCAAATAGACATTCAATCATTTTTTCTATTTCTATTTTTTATATATATTAGTATGTTTAAAAGTTCAATGTTAATAAGCTAAATATATATGTAAAAATCTTTTTTTAAAGCAGAAGACAGTTTCAAAGGCAGTGATAACACTTTGCATTTTTATGTTGGCTTTACTCCATCCTATGAAGGCATAATTTATTTACAAGAAGGCGAGGACAAGACAAGTCCACCCACAGCGCGGCCCAAGAGAGAAATAAATGAGCCCTGGTCTTATAACATGAGATATTGATTGGGAAATTATTTTTAACAGTGCTTATACACTGTTAAGATTTGATTGAGAATTCTCACACGTCGATTCTGATTATGGAAACACATGGATCTTTTAAAATAATGTACTTGCTGAACATTTTTCTATCCCTTCGCGTGGAGCGTGTGAAAGTGCAAATGCGAGTATTTTCACAAAAATTCTCTTGAATTAATTAAATACAAAAAGTGGAATGGGATCAGGAAATAAGAGAACATTTTAGAAGAAGTTACTGTTTGCTAAATTAAGATAAAACTTTGGAAGTTAATTTGGATTTAAATTAAGAGTTTAAAATATCATAACATATATATATGTTACAAAACTGATAATAGATAATATTAACATCTATATATTCGATAAAAGAAATAAATCATGATCAGAAATTGCATTATGATATTATTTGACTTCATTCATTCTTATAATCTATTCTTTTTTTTTTCAATTCCGATAAAACTACGTAAGAGAAAAACTAATACCTAGAATATGCAAACTATTATTTAATTTGAAATAACTTCAAACATATAAAAAAATTAGCGAAAATTTTAAAATCATTTAAAAGTATAAACTCTAAGTCATTTTTATTTTTGCGTTAAATGGTTTTTTACTTAGTAATGCTTTTATTAGAAACTCTTGGTATTATTGGAAATTGTATACATTTTAAT
This sequence comes from Argiope trifasciata, assembly GCA_026543055.1. NCBI lineage: Eukaryota > Metazoa > Arthropoda > Arachnida > Araneae > Araneidae > Argiope > Argiope trifasciata. The sequence goes on from JAPMOQ010038391.1 coordinate 305,473, forward strand.
AAACTTTAGAAAATCGTAAAATAGAAATAGCCTGCATAATGTTAGCCTGTAAAGCAAAAATAATCTGTATCATGAAGAAACACTTCCATAATTTTTGTTGTGTATTATAAGCAAAAGAGTAATTAAACAACAAAATTTTAAATCTCGCCAAATGATTTTTACAAAATTACTAGATCATGGTTGATAAAATATTTATCAGTCATTGACCTTTGTAATTTTTTTTGTGATAAAAAGGTTTATAATACATTTAAAAGAAACACAGACAGCCAGAAATGTAATGCTTATTTTTAGAAAAGCTAAATAAGCAGATATACTTACCCCTAAATGTCTTCCTTCAACAAAAACCTGAGGTACTATTACTCTTGTTAAACCTAGCCTTTCTCTGACTTCTTGCTGGAAGCCTTTATTCATAAAAACGTCTCTTTCTTCAAACTTGACCATTAACGTTTCTAATATTTTTCTTACTTTACGGCACCTTTCAAATGTGTTTCGGACAATGCCCATGGATGTTGTGTAAAAGACTATGCGACCCACTTCCTCCTGGTCGTAATTTCTCTGAAAAAGAAGAAGAAAATTCGCATATAATAAACATAAATCGTAGAGCAGTTGCACGGAATATCCGCACTCATATGCATATGTTGATTTAAGCAATACTTTTTTGTCTGGAAAGAAGCAATGACACTTTCTAAAGTTAGTTTGCTAAAATGCAAATATTAACCTGATTTATAATTTAGTCCTTCATTAATTATTTATTTGATTAAATATATTCAAGATACATGCAATTAAATAATAGTATATAAATTTCCATCCTTCTGGTTAAACATTTGTTAAAGTAAATATATTAGCACCCTTTTCTCAATATCATTTGAATCCTCAAATATTAAATGAATTAAATTGATTAATACAACATCCCCGTAAATAAAATGCTATGATACAGTTATCGACTAATACATTTATTTTATACATTTATTTTTCTAGCTATCGGGTAAATACTAGAATTAATAAATACTGATTTTTGTATTGTGTACATGCATATTATGCGATTTGCAAATTTATATCATTGACTTTTTTTTCATTTAGTAATGTTATATCGTGAATTGATTTTGGTAAAATGCACATTTTCAGTGATTTTAATGGTTTTATTAATCTATTTCTTCTTTATTTCTTCCTTTCCTGGGTTTACTGCGCTAAACTGGAATAATATTTTTAACAGCTATCCTGACCTTCCATATATTTTTTCTTTTGTCGTGCAAATGGGTTAAAATTGAAGATATTTTTTAAAAATTCGAAACTGATTTTGGAAAAAAAATCAAAAACAGACTTCTGTGTGTTTGCAAAATATTAACGAAATTTCTGAAACTCATCAATTTGTTTATTAAACTAACTTAACGAAATAAAAAGCTGAATTTATTACGCAACAAAAGAAACCTTAATTCTAAACTAAAAAAATTTTAAAATCCTTTAAGAATGATTTAGCAAAGTAGAATATAGAAATTATCAGTATTTAAACAATGTATTACAGACCTCAAATCTCAAATGTTTATAATAATAACTCACCAAACAAAATATTAATATCCGGGCTCTGTTGTTTACAGTACCGAATGTGATGCATTCGGATTTGCACTCATTTCTATTTCTGAAAATATTTCCTAATGTATAAAGTATGCAAAATGTAACTTGAAATTTTTTAAAAATGGCAAGTTCTGTCTAAACAGAAAATTTAAAATCTCATTAAGTTGACGGCAAGACGTTAAAAAAATAGCACATATGTTAATTAATAAAATGATCTTTACTGTGATATGTTTGGTTTTGCATTAAATATATTCAAAACCCTTTATTCAATTCGATAATTTATTCTCTTCACTTTTACTACTTTTCTTTTGATTAACTTTATCATGGCAGTAATAAAATCATTCAGTTTAAATTACTGATACATTTCCAAAAAGAAATAATCTGATGTAAACAGTTTATATAAGAAAAAAATGAAAATTGCTCTAACTTTCATACTTTTATCTTTATTTGCCTAGCCTTTACGGAAAACCCACGATAGAAATTTTCTTTGCTAGCAATTATTTTTCTGAGTGGGCTAATATCGGACTGGTTTAAACAAAAATTATTGGGGCGGAATACGTTACGAAGATGACTCAAGATGGATATAATAAGATCACGAAAATGCAAAGGAAGGAGGGTGGTAACTTGTAACCTATTATGGTCACCTAAGTTAAACCAGTATGAAAGTGAGTCATCAAAAGTGTAAATCTATTGATTGAGGCCAAGGCTTGAAATATGACGAGTTTTTAAGCACGATTTTCTATGATATAATGTTATTTAATATCCTTTTTTTTATTTTCAATTCAAATTGATTTAAAATTCCAATCTTACAGAAATTATATAATTAAATATAATTATAAAAATATTTTAATCTTACAGAAATTATTTAATTAAATATAATTATAAAAAATATTTTAATCTTATAGAAATTATATAATTAAATATAATTATAAAAAATATTTTAATCTTTCAGAAATTATATAATTAAATATAATTATAAAAAATATTTTAATCTTTACAGAAACCGCAACTGATTTTTGATATATCAGTTGCAGTTTTTGGTACAGAAATCTAAGAATGGTGAATTCTTGCAAATAATATATTAATAATTATTGCTGTTAATACAACAGTCATAGAAGTATATGCTAATTTTTATATAAGATTGCTTGATGCAATAATATAATGGTTAAATTATCCTTTTGAAATTTATAATTAGCTTTTTATATATATGGATAAATGTATTATTAGTGTAATAATTACACTCGCAGTTTAAAAACTGTGACAGATTATTGACACAAGTGAAATTTTGTCGGCTTTTTTCCATTTTTTTGCGACTCAGAGCAGCTTACAACCTGAAACAACCGATCTCTCAGCGAGTATCTGATAGCTTCAAAACATGAGCTAACTGAGTTTCGTTAACTAATTAAGAAACCAATTTTATTTAACCACTTTATTCTGAAGAAATTTTACATCTGCTTATTTATTTACTACTTTTGCCATTGAAATTGTTTAGAGACACCCAAACCACATACAATGTATTGAACCATCATGCATTCCTCCCTGTCAGTTGGGAAAGACAAAAAGGTAACAAAATAACTCCGAAATTCTTAAAAAATTATTACTCCAGAATGATAATCGACAAACCCATAGCGGATATGCGGGTACGATGAATGCGAACTTTCGCAAGGCATTGAGTCAGATTCAGCTGGAGCAATTAATTTAGTTTTTTCAACCACACTTCAATTACAGCAAAAATATACCATGGCAAAAACAAAATTTATTTGCCATTGAATAATCAACGCAGTTTGCTTAAACTTTGAAAATACAATTTCCTGTATAATATATTTATTCACTTCCTCTGTATAAAATTATTTTTTAATACTTTCAAAGTGGCTTTTTCATTTTAATTTCTCGATTAATTAATGATCCTAATATTCCCAAATGGCTTTCCATTTTACCGTATTTTTGAATTCATTTTAAAATGTTACATAGAAGCATTTGATTGTTTATCTTCTTGCATAAAATCGTTTGATTAGATTTAAATGCGAAAGAAATATTTAATTCTTTATCAAAAAAATTACGGTTATGTTTTCTTAATCTAAAAGAATCTAATGCCTCTTTTTTTAAAGTATCCTCTACTTGTTGTGAGTAGTCGAAAAGAATATAGTAGCAACTTTTCAAGGCATTTATCTATTTCTTCTGAAGCTTTTTAGTTGAATGTCATTGAAAATGACGAATAAATAATCATATAATCTTAAAAATTAATATTTTGAATCTTTTAATTCGGTAATTTTCGAACACTATACCATATGAAAATTGATATTAATCAATTGTAAATCTGGTATTGGTTGTTACATTTTATGTAATAATTAATATTTAAAAGATCCCAATTCAAGATTGAATTAAACTAATATTGTTTGAAAGTTATATGAAATGGGAAATTTCAATACTTTAAATTGATTCCTTATTTCAAACATCAAAATTTAATAAAAGTTAACTGATGTAATTTGCTATTAAAAGCATAATATTCAACTGCAATCATCTTTTGATAAAATTTCTTCAAACGAAGCATTTTTATATAGGTTAATATCGCAATAGCCTAGACTTTTGAAACTGACTGTGATTTCGTATAAAAGTATAGAATGACAGGCTATTAAATCGTGACGTCAATTTTTTTTCAATTTCTGTTGCCTAGCCTGTGTCTGCAATCGGTCGAGATTTTTCTAAAAAACAAGAGCACACGGAAATAAAAAGAAAGACAAGGAAGAAAAAAATACAGAAAATAAATCCCTGAAAGCAGTTACTGAAAAATACTTTTCCCCCTTTAAAGGTGCAGCATTTTTTTTTTGTTGTTGTTGTAGTTGTTGCCTTTTTGGTTCTGGCACAATGAATTCAAAAAATGGCATTCTGCCGTTCCACATGAGTAAGTGAACGGAACAATAGATGTGTTTATTCAACTAATGGCATCAGAGATGTGAGCTCGGAGAAGACTTTTTAATCTGATGTGTCAGCCCAGACCTTAAAATTGAGCAATTTCACCTCAATAATATAAAGCCCATCCAACCTTCTTCGGAAGAAACACCGGCCTTCTTTATAATTTGCTCGGTTGGAAGCAAAAACGGAAAAGAAAAATCTTAAGAGTTTCTTTATGTTTCTCCATCGGTCAGAAGTATAATTTGCAGACTTTATTATGTTATGCTGGCAAAACATAAAACAAAGCGCTTCATTATCTTGATTTTCTGTTTTGTCCTGTATTTTTAACCTTCGAGCGGAAAATTCGTAATAAAGAATAAAAAATATACAAAAATATTTAAATGAAATAACGTGAAGTTTTTGAAACTTTTCTTTTGCTCATAATAATGTAACCTAATCAAATTAAATCATCGAAATTGAATGTTTAGGATTTCCGTACACTGAGTTTTAATGATTACAGTGAATTAAAAGAAACTCAAAGAAATACGTACACTGAAATCTGAAAATAGTTCAACCAGAAAATAGGAAATAAATTCAAAAACATCACATACAGATAGATGGGTGGCAAAAAGTTAAAGCGCATGAAACAATCAATTTTCTCAGTACTCATCAATAATGGTGAAACATAAACCTTTAAAATTAAAAACTGTATTAGAATTGTCGAAATACAAGCGATAATTCTGAAAATAGAAATGTGACTCTTGAATATGTGAAATAACGAAATAAATAATTTAAGAAATAGGATTTGAGTGAAGATGTATATATACTAGTTTTCTAATCCGTGAGTTTTTCCTGACTCTAGCTTATTGTTCGGTAATGGCGAGAGTGCTAAAAAAGTGAAAGAAATTTATTAAAAACAAACTAAAAATTTTGCAGTAGAAATCTCAAAATTCGATCAATCTCTCAACCAAATCTTTCTATTGCAGTTTTTAACGGCATTTATAAAGAAAATTATTAACTTTCACAGACATTTTGTTCGAAAATTATAGAATTAATTATTTAAGAAAGAAAGGCATATCTGACGGTAAATGGCTATAAAATCCATTATAAACCAAAATTTTTATATGCAATTCATCGCTCAAAGAGCAACAATACCTAAATGAACTGCCAACTTATTGAAGTTTAAGGAAAACTTGAATTCTTTATAGGCATTAATGATTAATTCTGATTTCTTTTTCACGCATCTAATATAAACATAAGGCCTCATGTTCACACATATTGGGGGAAAAATTATAGATAGACTTCATTGACTACGATAAATATAGTTTGTTCTTCCATTAGCAGAGATGGAAAATTGTACGTAAAGTTGTCTTATTTGACAAAGATTTCTGTTAGGGCTAACATTTGTTATTTAAAACAAGATTAAGAATGTTGTCTTCTCAAAGCACAAAAATTGTTTAAATTTTTACATTTATCATAGTTTTGTTTGTTTTTATCACAATAATTTCGATGACAATCACTCAATAAAATAGTTTTACATCAACTTAAAATTTAACATTTTATCTTCCTAATGATATTGATATCATTTCTAGGCAAAATGTTCTTCAATTTTTTTAAATTAAAAAATGCAAGATTGTCCATTTTGAAAGTGGGAAGGTACTCCTTAGCAAGACCATTTTATCACTATTCTTCAAAAACTCTTCTATTTTTTTTTAATGTTCATTCGTATCTTTTCACAAATTTCACTTTTCACTGTTGTTTGCGTTAACATAGTGTTTAAAATCTAGCAGAAATTAATCACTCAGATAAAGCCTAAAAAGCAGAGCTTCGGTGAGTAAATAAACCGGCTATGACAAATTTGCCAAAAAATAAATTCTCCATTGTAACTTCGAAAGAAAAAAATCGCAGAAAAATATTATTTCAAGATCTTAAAATTCAAAATTTTAATTTTTCAAAGATAACAATTTTTTCTGTGTTGTTATATTATTTTTATTTATTTATTTATTATTTAAAGCAGACGATTTTGAAATAAGAAAAATTATAGCTACTCCGTTAGTGGAATTTAAGATTTTTAACTACTCTGCAGTTAGTTAAAAATTTCTGAAAGGAAGCATAAATCCATCATTCAAATTCCCTCAATGACTAAGAAATTAAAGGTTTCACGGATTATATATGCATTATTATTAATTGCACATGTATATAATATATATTATTACATATATATTATTTTTAAAGAATAAGAATACATTCGAAAAGCTGTTGCCAAAATACCTTAGAAAATTCTAAAAGAAAACTTTAAAAAGAAACGATTACTATTTTATAATAAAGATAACAATTAATTTTGTTTATTTTTATATTTTCCATAAATAAGAAATTAAATATTTAATTAATTTTCTCTAATTGTTTTTATAGCTGTTCTTATAATTCAGCAATTTTGTAAATAAAATTTCAGGTAATTATATAATAAATATTAATAAGTTATATAGAAAAGCAGCTTTAGTTTATTTTTAAAAATCATTTAGCTCAATTGTGGATCTAATTTTAACTAAAGAAACAGTTCAGGTGATAATAGGATTTTTTATATTATCATATTTAATACGAATATATTTTTTTTAAATATTATACATCGAAGGGCAATCCTGAGTAACGTCGAGTATATTAAATACTGCTTGAGAAATATGAAAAAAATGTATTGTATTGAAATTAATTCAGCCTTCAAAAGGTGAGAATAAAATATTTACAAATGTAGAAATGAATAAAACAAGGAATTGAGATGAATGCAACATATTTAATAAGTTTCTTGTATTTTGTTTATTAGTAAATTTCCAAATAGTTATCATTATAACTTTATTTTACAGTGATTATGAATAGACATTTCTTAGTTTTTAAATAAAAGAAACATTCAGTTAGTAAATTGGAGTTTGTAAACTTGTTCACCATTCTTTAACTAAACACGTGAAAACTGAAGATCATGTTTCTTTGAAATACATTAATCCCAAAAAGTGAAAGAGAAAAAAGAATTTTTCAAAAACGATTGAGAAGCAGACTATATTATTTCCTAAAAGCAAATAAATAGTTTTCTTTAATAAAATAGGCCAGATTATATGTTCTTTCAATTTTAACAAAAGAACTCTTATTTATATACTTATTTATTTTAGTTAGTTAGTTATTGACATCCTAAGTTGCCATGATTCCAATGACACCTTAATTGGTACAGTGGCATATTTTTTTAAAATTCTATAAGGTTTTTATTACAGTTAATTATATAGGAGTGTAATTTGGTGAATTTACTTTAATGTAATATTTTTTTAACATTTTAACAAAAAGTATTTAAGATCTTCTGTATGAACACTTGAAAAACTTTTACCGCAATACCAAATAAAGGATTTACATATCTAATTTACTAAGAAAAATAAGGAAAAATAAGCATCATATGTTAATTCATTATTAATAATTTGTCAATTCATAATTTATAATCATAAGTTAGTCATTAAAGACTGCTTGGAATCGCTTTTGTTGCTTCGTCTATAGATCCAATCTTAAAGTTCAGCTTAATAGTTGATCACTAAAATCACACCTATCTTTAAAAGGGAAAAAATTAGCCTGTTCATAAATAGTTGAAACTTTAACTTCCGCATAAAATAGTATTTGCTGTCATAAAGCAAAGAAACAATTAAAAAAAAACTTTCCACGCAAACTACTTATTCATAAAATTCATATCAGAAATATGCACCAAGCGTATCGCTTCCTGAGACAGATGAGAAAATTTTTAGAAAAAAAAAAAACTTACTAATATTAAAATTTAAGCCTACGCATCTGCTTTTGTAACGGAATTCTGATCGCCCTTTATGGAGATACGTTTTGCATGGCTGCCAAAGTCTAGTTCTTTGCTGTCTTAGCTTTTCATGGGAGAGTAGGCTAGAGATATTCTCCGACCCACGCACAAATTGTTACTCATAAAGGCAATCTCATACTTTATTGATAGCTATACGAAAGCAACTCCGTTATCGAACTGTATCTGAAACCTTAGTGAATAAGCAAACCAACCTTAACTCAGATTTTACTTTTTGTTTTGCGTATGGATCTCTTTATGTCGGTGACCTGGGAAATTCACCTTTTGACGAAGTTCCTTGATTTATGTCGGAAGAATAATCAACTTTAAAAATGTGGTCATTTCATTGAATTTGAATAAAAATTCATGCTTCTGGTTCTTTTTACTTCAACAATGAATTAATAAGAAAGCATTAGTTTATTGGTGTGACATACTACAATTACAAAAACCAAACAACTTCGCACATCATATTGCATCTAACTGCACACTGCTTTATGCTGTGGTGCGACTACGCGTCTTTTTGCCTCTTATAAAATGCCAATGAAATTAGCTAAAATCCCGAAAATGACTCCAATAAAATGCCAAAATTAAATTAATACGGTAAACTGCCTGCATAAAATTTTAATCTCAAATGATTTTATATTAGATAATAGTTATAATAATTAAAAATAATTAGAAATAAGGATAATTGTAGTTTTTTAACCCATCTTGAATAGCTGGATGAAAATATTACGTTTATAATTGTTGAAATACTTTGATACGATTATAGCAATTATTTCAATAAATGGTCTTTTCATTAACTTTGAAAGGGGGTTGTAATGTAGTTATTTTATTGAATGACAGTACACCGAAAGAAATTTAGTATTCTGTTAAATAAATCGGAATGAATCTCACTTATTTTTAATTTCTTTTTTAAACACAAATATACTGAAGGAATCATATCAAAAATGCTCTGTAATTAAAATACTAAAAATTTCTTTCAAATTGGATGGAAATATGCTTGTACGACATCTTATAAATCAAGGATTTAGAAATAAGCATCACGTTGAGTAAAGATCATAAATTTCAGATTTCATTTTTGAGCAAAATATTTAAGGCTTTACTTGTTCAACACTATAATAACAGCAAAAAAGTTGTTATAATTCTATTTAACACGGAAGCAGATTTTTATATCTAAAACTTAAATCTAAGAATTTGGGTACCCAGAGGCAAAGTGTGCAATCTAATCTAAAGGATGAGATCTAAGCAGCTGGGATAGTATCTGGAACAGTGGCATGTTACTTGATACTTTGGAATATTAATAAGCAGCAGAATTTCTTTCGTTTCAGTTCATGGGACATATGTGTCTCAAATACTTTTAGTAAAAATTCACCCTTAGGAAACAACTGCATATTGAAGAGAAAGGAAAAATTACATTGCTTAAACGAATGAAAACTATTTCAAAATTATAATTTACCTTCATTCGTCTTATGTTTTGTGAAATAAAAAGGAAATTCAGTTTGATTTTTAGACATTAGGGTTATGAATATATAAAGAAATTGAACAATAATCATCAATTGTAAACGTAATTTTACCATATTAAACAAAAATATTAACAATTATTCAATTTCTTATATAAAGTATCAGTTCAGGATCTCTACTTTTGAATTCTAATTGTATTTATTTCATTCTTATCTATGCCCTTGAAATAAAAAATTAATATATGATCAGAAATTATACATATAATTAATTTATATTTTCATTAAGAGTTGTTTCATGGCAAAATTAATTCATGATTATTTATCCTTTATACGATTCTTCGAATTATTAATTGATAACAATTTTTCTAACAAATGAATGTCATCATAAAAACTCTACTCAACATTTTCATATTTTAATCTTTTTTTTTGATATTACTGATTATTTTCTGTATCTGTAGAGAAAATCAGAAAACCTCAACAAATATACTCAGTGCATATTTAACCCCGCTGTTAAAAATAAAGAAATTGTTACAACTTCAAACTGCTTCAATGTCAACATGTCTCTCAGTTTTTATTTTTCGATTTAAATATTTACGACATAATGGATACAAACAATATATAACCATTTTCTTAAAATGCTTTGTTCTTTATACATTTTATATCTGCATAAAGAATTTTCAAAAAGTTGTAAAAACAAATTGCAAATAAAAATATTCTACAATCAATTCACCACAATACATTAACCAGTAGAATGTCATTGATTTTATTATTTCACTCGAAACTTTTCCTTTCTACCTTACGCGAGTTTACACAATTATACTTTCATGATCCTACTATCACGTAACATTTGCTGCATGAGCAGTCGCACGATCTGAATAGTCTACCAAAATAAAATCAGCTGTCTGAGGTAAAAAGCTCATTTCAAGTGATTTCCCTCCTATATGCGTCACCTACATTGATGTCACTGCCAAAGTTCCCTTCCCTTTGACAATTAACAGTTGCATGGTCGATGTTGCAGTACCAAAACTCGCTTTTCCCACTGAGATTTCGTAAATTTACCTCAAAGCTATCGGAGATTAATCTCTCTTTCTTTTTTTAGTTTGTGTGCTTTTTAGATTTTTATGTGATGCTTTTCTGAATTTCTAAAAAATGATTCAATGTGAGTGCTTCGAATATGGATAACTGGGCAGGAAAATTATGTTAGTTTATTTTCCACTTCAAATATTTCGTTTTGAATGGTTGTTCTTTAGTAAGTGGTCAGTTTGGGAATCGGGGAAACTAAAATTGCACGTGAAGAAAACAATAATATCATTAAAAAGAAATTGTGCCCATTTTTAGTCAACTAAAACAGCATCAATGCTGATTTATCAACCACTTTTTTATCAAATTGCTTGCAATGAGGGAAATTTTGAAAAAAGAAAAAGAAAAAAAAGGGGAAACTTTTGAAATATCTGGACAATTCAAGTGACGAAATTTTAGTTTTGAACCAATTTATTTCTCTGACTAAGTTAATAACTGCAACTTAGAATCAAAGAAACAATTTGAAGAGCGAAAGAAAACGTGAGAAAGCTGGACAGTTTTCTAAGATCGATATCGTTATTTTTAGTATTATTTTTTCGCATACGAAATTCTAAATTTTATGTCCAGTAAAAAGATTCTAGAACAATGAACGATTTCAACATAGATCTTATTCTCTTAAAGAAAAGCAGCAGTTCAAATTTACATGCCTAAAGTTTGAATGTTTGGGCTTTTGTTATGAACGTGCGCATAAAAATTTAAAATACATATATAATTATACTACGATTTTTTGAATGATCTTACGGAATAAAGATTCAAGTATATCGATATAATTATTCAAAAATATATCTTCTAAAATTCGGTAAAAAAAGTTATAATGTTATGGAACGAAAAATATTCAACAACTAAAGTTTGCTTTTTAATTTTGTGATCGTTAAAATCCCATCTTCAAAGCACAAAAGCGATATTTTGCTTATAATATTGTCTAAAGGTCTACATAGAAAATTTCCCAATATCTAAGAAAATATTTTTTTTCTCTCTTAGGCAGAAATTATCTCTTTTCCATATATGGATATTATTTGATATTTTAATAAAAGAAAGTCTAATTTTTTTGCTTTAAAAACGAATTAGACATTCCTTTGCTGACATAAGAAATACTAACCTTGAATGAATACAGAAATATGAAAAGGACTTCAAATATTGAATCGCCAATATATATGAACTTTCTTTTAAAATTCATTTATTAATCACAACGTTGCAACAAGTTTTGTATAAACATCCTTTTGATGCACTCGTGATTTGCAACCCATCCAACTATGCCTTCAAAGAAAGTGTGTAAAAGAAAAGTATTTTTAAATTATTTCTTAAAAGGAAAATATTGTCAGAAAATATTACAAAAAGTAGCTTTAATGGCATGATAATTACTAATTTGTTTTTATATATTCAAAGAAGTCTTTTAACTCCTTGACAGCTGTTACTACTTCCAAAATGCAACAGCATTTTCACTTCATCCATTTGTCACAAAGTCTTTTCAAAGTCAAGGCCAAATCGGTGTTCTTTTTTGTCAGTTTCTTATTCCAGTATTCTCTTACTTCTGGTGAAAAAACTACAACAGATTATTTTACATTCTGAATTTCAATTCTTCTCTTTCGTGTTCGACATTTCCTTTTCTAGTAATATATCTGTCAGTAATTAGCAAATTAAGATATATAAAATAAGCAAAGACAGATCGGTTTATTTGGCATCACATTTTATTTCCTTATACACATTCTTTTCCTGTAAAGGTTTGAAACACTCATGTTATTTCGTGAGTCAGTGAGAAAATCATCCTTTTAAAAAATAAAAATTTTATCAATCGAATTTAAATTTTAGAGTAAAATTAGACTATCAGCTCTCAGTGTAACATGATTCTATGTATATTTAGCAGGTTAAAATTTTAAAAAGCTTATTAATTTTTATTAATGATTTATTTCATTTTAAAATTATTAAATTTAATTAACATAATATGCATATTCATGCATAATAACATTATGCATTTTGCTACAAGTAATTTTAATTGCTGATGAATAGGCAAATCACATGAAAAAAAACATAAACCAATGCAATTACAAATTTCATACAAGGATTTTACAATTGATTAAAGAAAACAAATTTCAAAAAAGGGTATCATTAAAATTTGAAGAAAATCCTTTTGTCGAATGAAGAGATTAATTACAGTGAAAATAATCATAAATAAACTGGTAGGAAAATTTTACTAACTTTGGATGATCGAAGTTGCACAAAGCACTCACCTTCGACTTAATTGCTTTATCTTTTAGGTGCGAGTAACGATCTCTGTTTTCCTATTATGTTTAAATATATATTTTCAGAGATTAAATTAAACGCGTAAAGAAGAAATCATTTGCAATAATAGTTAGTATAAATTTATCTTCATTAAAATAGAACAAAATGTTTTTTAATTAGATACTGCGTTTCGCTCATTATTTTTTTTGTTTTGTTTTTGATAACATAAGATTAGTGACTGCAGTTTTATAATTAACCTCTCATGTTTTATGTGTTTTAAATGTCGTTGAGCTGAATTACTGATTAATTAACAACTGAAAAATTATTTAAATAAGTTTTGAATCAAAACACATTTTTCATAAAGAATTGACATCATTCTTTGAGAATTATATCTATATTCTAATTTAATAAAATAATGATATGCGCAAACCCCCCCCCCCATTTTTCATTATTGGAACTTTATTATTTAATGAGTAAGTTGAAGATATGAAATAAATATTTATTTGCTTTAAATATCTGTTTAGTTTTGCAGTGATTAAAATTGAAATTTAGTTATTTAAATATTAGATTTATGAATTGCAATTTTAATCTAACATTTTTGACTTCAGAAGTTTAAAATTTTTAATAATCTACGATATTATTCAGTTGCGTACAGAAGTAAAAGATAAAACCTCCGAAATCACAACTAAAACTATCTAACTCAAGTATTCGTTCACATTTAAGTTTAAAAATAAAGAATATTTAACGTTCATGCCTCTTTTTGCTTAAATCCTTTTCAAGATTTCGAATCACCTGGAATGTAGAATTAGAAAAGTTATTATCTTTAATAAAGATCGTTGCTTGTTCTTAACTTATAATAATAGACAAATAGATTACAGGTTTAAAATATATCTATACAATATTACCATATAGAGATGGTTACAAGCTTCAATAACCTGTCTTTAAGGGAATGGAACCGGTTCATGTTTGGATTTAGGTGTTTTCCGGAACATGGCTTTGGTACGGAGTAAACATTTTTATTCGTGAGCAGTTTGTTGTTTTTAGTGATGGCCAAAGGGCATCGTTGCTCATAAGAAGATGTAAAGATGATTAATAAATAATGGAAATCGATAGGTGAAGTTTGTTTATGAACTCACTGGCGAATTTCAGAGTTCATTCGACTTCGAAAAAAGATTATTTTTAGAAACATGTTAACAGTTTCATGCAGGGATTTTACCATTTCAAGGGAAATGTCCTGAAAAGGGATCTGAAAATTTAAAATGTAATATGGGAAATCATATAAAGTGTAATTTTAAAAACAAATTTACAAATTGAATTACTCTTGTTTTTTTTATTTATTTATTTTTATTTTTATTTGTATAGGGTAACACATCTGAAAGAAATCAACAAAACATAGATTTTTAAACAAAGAAAGCGATAATTAATTTTTTTTTCTTAATTGTGCATTCTGAAATATTCTAAGATAAAAATGAAAACTTTGCAATCAGTTACTATGCATAAAGTTTCTACGTTTATAGAAATAGCAGATTTTGATTTGAACATTTGGAGCGTTGCATCCAAATGTTCAGGCAACGTTAGCTTGTGAACGAACTTCATGTTTTAATTGGCTATGCAAACACTAAAGCAATGGAGAGAATCAAGGCATTTTTAACTGATAAAAATTCATTTCTCTGCAATAAATTGAATATATATATATATATATATATAAATTTCATATAAAATTAATTCAAATGTCATCGTCATTTTTGTATTTAAAAGTGACTTGAAAATTCTTCAAATTAAAATTCAAGTTTCTTACTTAAAAAAAAAACACCGAATTCTTAGACTTTAAAAGTTTTTTATTATTTTTCATATCGTGATATATTAGCATATGCAATGCTTCATCCGATCACTCCTTGAATTTTACATTCTATATTTAACATTTCATCCAAACGAAAGGCCTTTTAACATATTGTTATATGCTTTTAAAGTAAACTCCTAGTGAGATTTCAAGTCAAAAATACACAAAGATCATATATTCATATAAAAAAAAGATGACTATCATTTACATGTTTTCATTCGGTGAGTAAAAATAAAACCTTAAGAAGGTCCTTAAACCTTAGAAGAAAACCTTAACCACTTTGAATTTTAAAGCTATAAGCAAGCACTTTCAAAACATATGGATTGTTTCTTAAAATAAAGCGAATGTATAGAACAAAGGGAAGCAAACGCTTTTTTAATTTAAATTTGTCCATCAGGTGAATAATTTTTATTCCAAGCAATAAAAATATATGAAAAATATATGAATTCATCCAAAATTTGATTAGAATGCCTTTTTAATAGCATTTCCTCTTTATGAGTCTTTTCCCTAGTGAATGATCGTAAGTGTGTTCAAGTGAAACCAAACTTCACTTTCTTTTCCAGGATTTTATATGTAAAATATTTTTTTATAAATCGTTTTTGAAAACAAATCTCACGTGACCATCGTTTTCATCTTAAATAAATCAAGTATGCGTTTTCTTAGTAGAAAGAGTTTTCGAGTAGAAAATCTCATTGTGAGAGGTATCTTTCGCTACATAATAAAATTTTTTACTGCTCTAAGCGGATTAAAAAATTCCCAAAACTGTATATACTGTCAAAATAATCTGAAATGACTAAAATAATCTTTTAATTTTTTTTCTTTTAAGTATATCGTTGTGTTTTCATTATTAAATAATGGAGAGAAACATAAATTCATTTGACTTCAATTAATGTATATAATTGTTTTAACAATTATATTAACAGTTAAAATATTCCGCATATTAATAATGAATATTATTACCCAAAAATATGCTCAGAAAATCGACATGATTCATGAAATATATTCCAGATTTTTAATTTGATGCTCCTTTTTTACTCCCTTTTTCTGTGCAGTTTGGATAAAATAACGCAAAACGTATATAGTTTACTTTTTGCCTTTATTTTTCAAAAATTTTAAAAGCGTTAACACTAATCTGAAATCCACTTCACTTGAGATGTCACGATATCTAAATTATAACCGTCAGTCTTAAATACCTTCATGAGCAACATTTTTAAATAGCAATATAAATTTAAAATAACTAAACTCGTAATAAGCATTTTAATTTTACAGCCTGAAACCTTTAAAAATTCACGAAACAACATTTAATTCGGAGACGAATCATTCCAAAATTTAGTAATATTTAAAAAAAAAAGACATGACCTAAATCATTTTCGAACTTTAATTTTTTTCCTCTAATGCCAGCCCGTAACGTTTTCTGTGTAATAAAACATGCTTGATCAGAACATTAATAAAAGATATATTTTAAATTTTAATTCTAAAATAATAATAAAAAAATAAATGTTAAATGACTTGCTTTTGAAATAAATTTTTAGAACGTTTACAATGGATTTTTTAAAATCTTTTTTAATATTCTAATTCACAATTTTTGACATACTATTTCAGATCTAGAAGAAAGAAATTAACAAGCTTTCAATGACCGAAATTTTACAAACTTGTTTTTTGCGATGAATGAAATTTTATTACTAATAAAATATATTATTTAGTTGCAAATCGATAAAAAATTGCACATTTTAAATTGACAAAGTACATTGCTTGAACAGTAGCATCAACAAATTGTCAAAAACTAAGAAAGAAAATTAAATTATGAAATTCAAAGACTTTTAAGCGTACATAAAAAAAGTTAAGTTTAAATAATATTTCAAGTAACTGCTTTAAAAAAAAGCATCCGGGAAAATTTTTTGCTATCTCCTCTTTTTTCAAAATAATTGAATAACAGCAATCATCAATCCATTTACAAAAAAAAAAAAAAAAAAAAAAAAAAAAATACTGCTTAACTTTGTTGTGATCTTTTAGGATGATCGTTATGCAAGCATTTTTTACAGTATTTTAAGAAAAAAGTGAATCAGTAAATGAAAGTTTGCAATATAAGATTTCACTGCACGCTTATTTCATGACCTCTGCCAGATTTCTGATTTGTTACATAAAATTTCACTTAGAAACGATACAAAGATTATCTTAACCCTTCAAACTCAGATGGCTCTGCTCAGACACCATTCAAGATGATGAGTCATTTTGTATTTTTATTTATTAATTCTTTATTTTAATTATTAGAAATCCCTACATGAGGTTAAAAAGATGTAGATTAATCTTACAGGATACTACAACTTAAAGCAATTATATATATTTATTATATTATATTATTTATTACATTACAGTAAACGAATTCTTACATTAAGTGAATAATTGTCTCTGAATTACAGTTCCGAGTGTAATGAGTTAATTTTGAAATCTGGATCAACTCAAGGTGATTGATAAAATATGCATTGTCATCTTATTTTAATCTTAATAGCAATTTCAGAACATTTAAGCTTCGACAGATAAATAGGAGGTCAACTTACACTAAAACATGCACCTAAATATCGCAAATGTTTCAATCCACATTTTTTTTTTTTTTTTGTCTTTTCTCAAAAAGAGAAAATAAGCCATCTAGTTCAAATGCCAATACCCAACAAAAACAGCAGCTGTTATCAAACATTTGATACAGACGGTGAAATTCTGAAGTTCAAAAATGTGGATATTCTGCTTTTGTTTTTTAACTCATCTGAAATTTTTCTCTGACTATATGGCCAAGAGCTTTAATACAAAACTGGGTTGCACTTTCGATGGTGATGCTTTTTGTAATACTTTTTTTCATACATTGTTTTTAGTTTATATCCAAATGAAAATTTTTTTTTATATCCAATAGATTTTTAGCTAATGAATATTTAAGTCTACGTACGCATCGGATATGATTTTTTATACCATATTTTATTTGAAATTTTATCTAAATATTTATGTGTAGATAGTGAAGAATGAGGTTAATATGATCTGTTGATGTAGTGACATTATTTTTCTTGAATTAAAATGAAATGTAATAACCATAGAAAAGGAATAATTCTCATGCCTATATTCATTAAATGAACTAAATCTTCCGTATATTATATTATTCTTTAGCAGCCTGTTTTCTCTATCTTTATTTCTAAATAAAAAGAATGCTATTCTTATGAGTACTGATTGGTATATCTATCACAGAATCTGAATTTTTCTTTAGTTAGTTTTCTTAAACTGGTTGCCCGTCTAATTAAACAGAGCCAACTTAGAAATTAATAAATAAATGAAATTGAAACAAGCTGCAGCAAACTTTAATATTTAGAACTGTTAGAATATATTAGTAAGAATACATATTGGTTTGAGTTGTAGTATCTGTAAGAAAGTTGTAGTCTTTGAAATCTGATAATCTTTTATTTCAAGCCTCAAATTATTCTTACTATCGATGAAAGAGTGCTTTCAAAGTTCCTCAGATGCTATTTCAGCCATAGCTATTATTTAAATCTTACGTGCACAATGATACAGATTATAGAGAAGTATCCCAAAACAGAAAAGAAAGTTGAAACAGCGTTCACAGCTTTTATGCTTTTGGAACTGTAAGATCAGCGGAAAAGTGCTTGATCAATGGTTGGAGATGATAAGAGTAAGTTGAAGGTTAATATAACTTATATATTAAATAGAAATACTTTGGCTTTTGAAATTAAATGGGTTGGACAAGAATTTAGTTTAAAGGCGCGGATAATTTGATATTATCACATATTTATATTTCTGATTATTTAATACATAATTTCTAACGATGAATCATCCCAAAGTCAAAACTTTACACATCCAAAAGTTTTCAGGGCTTCCCCAAGACAAAATAAAACAATGTAATGAATCGAAGCTTAAAATAAGATAATACGTTTTACTTTTTTTTGAAGGCCCTATGAGGTCACAAGGGTCACAAGTTAGTGGAATTACGCTTCAGTTATCCATCAACCCGCACTCAAATCATAAATTATTTTGTCTATGCATTGTTGATTAGAGTTGTCGATTACTGATTTCATTGTTGTTTTACTTGATTGCTGATTTTAAAATATTGCAAAGAAATTTGAGATAGAGATTGCTATAAATCTAGCACAGAAAACGAAAAGAGGAAGGTGTATGAAGTTTGAAATACCATCATAACACAAAATATGTAAATATATAGGAAAAACTATTTGTCTCTCCGTGAATATGTGATTGCAAAAACTGAATGGAATAATAAGATAGATAAATTATATTTAGTATATAATCTTAACAGTAGAATCATAGGTTTATATCGAATGTTGCTCAAAAGAACAAGAAGTGGTAGTATTCCAAAATACATAATCAATTCTTTTAACTATATGACGAAGTCAAACACAAATATCAACTTATTGCGGAAGTGTACAGAAAGATCTAGAATAAAGAAGTGTCGATTTCACTTTCTCGTATGCAAAATATGCAAAGTATTGAAATCGTCAAAAAAATTCAAACTCGAGATTCTAATCTCCACATTACAGACCTCTCGGGGTGGGGGGATAAGATCTCGGCTTCGGACCCGGAAGGTATCAGGTTCGAGAAAAGAACCGTCTGCAAACCGGTTGTAGAACACAGTTCTACAAAAGAACCATCGGGTAAGGGGGTCTGTTGTACATTGTCTGTTGTCAGACCAAACATCCTCCCGTTGGTGTGGAGAGAAGAGTGAAAGCTCAGATGCCGCTCTCGTCATCTAACCGTAGTTCAGTTACAAGACCAGTTACAAAATAACTCTAGTGTTGTTTTACAACGGGATGTTCATATAACTAAACCAAATAAACCATCAGACCTCTCTGAGTCCGAAAGGCACATTTTTGGCATTATGTCAGTCAGACACATTCACGATCTGTGAGTCTATGAGTACAATAACTAAAAAAAAAAAAAAACACTTTGTTTTAAAAAAAAAAAAAAAAAAAATTATATGATTTCCACTCCAAATTTGTAAATTTCTGTCAAATTTTGATTGAAATCTATTCAAAGGAAATCCGTAAGTCTACTTGTCCGAATCTAAGTTAACACAATAACACCAAAACCAAAATATTAGATGGATGGAATTTAGTACACAGATATCACTTTAAAGGGTAGATATCTTTTAAATTTGGAACTAACCATTTAAGAGTTGACCATCTATCAGCCTATACCTTCTCGCGCTTGTGAAAGCGATAGCTAAAAAATGCTATAATATTTAAATAAATTATGATATGCGGTCTTGAGAATATAATTGTAATTCCATGTCAAATTTTTTTGCTTCATTTAGTTGGAAAGAAATTGGATCCAAAATATCATTCAAAATTGTTGATAGTAGGGTATTAACTACATCTCAGCTGTTAGTTTCCTAAGATACCCACTAACAGACTATCAGACTAACAGAATAAATCTATTTGCAAAAAGGCAAATAGATTTTAATACATAAATATATTTATTAGAGAATATACGAGAAAGTTTTGAGAAGACTACTTACGTTGGTATAGTTATTTAGGTTCGGTTTTAAAAAGAATTCTATATTTATTTCAGTATTTGAAACATCAGTAGCTGCTAGGATATTACAAGATTAGATTCATACAGATCATTAAAATTTCCATAACCCAATTATGCTTTTGCCGTCCTAATGAGATCAATATTGCAAAAGCAAAGATGGGTTCCTTAAAAATATTATTATTTTGCGTCTTCAGTACAGTTCGCTTATATGATTTTGGTAGATTACAGACAGCGTAGATGTGATTTTCATATTAATGGCATTGTGATGTGTTTTCCTTTGCGTTTTTACCAACTAGCATCTTATTTTTAATAGTATATTTGATTTTTGATACTCGTGAAATAGTCAATTATCGACTCTACTTTATATTTTATATTTTGGAAAATTATTTCTTCTACTTTTAAAACATTATTATAATCTGAACAAAAAAAAAAAATGCAGGAGAGTTTTTTCTATTTACAAGTGAGATTTCTTATTTAAACAGTAAATTTAAGCCCTTGAATATGACTCAGTTCCTCTCAGTTTTAAATTATATCAGATATTACTTTACAAACCTGCTACCTTTGAGTAATATCACAAAAACCTAAATGATCAATAATTCTTTCTATATTAAAGTAAGTATTCTAAACTTTAAATATTCCTGGATTTAAATTTTGCAGAGAAAGTAAAAGCTGATATTTTAATTGTAAGCTTAGTTCCTATTAAAACTTTTTTTTCTAGTTGCTCATTTCTGATTCGTTAATCGCACTATCTTATCAGCTAACATTACTTTAAAACTTTCGTTTTGCAATTTTTATTTTTATTCCAAACCGAGATTTTTTCCGATGTTATTCAAATAACAGTCATTTATGCAATGTATTCTTCTATATATGCATCGATTTCAAGCTGCAGTTTATTTTGTAAAATATTTTGAACTTCGAAGATTTTATTAGCCATTAACATAACATTATTATTGGTACTCAAAAATCTATTATTTTTTTCCATTCAAATATTCTTACTAAAAGATTTTTTAAACCCAAAAATGGAAAACTTATGAATATTCATTGATCCAACTAAATTGTCAAAACCCTTTTTTCGTCTGAGAAATTTTGGCTTTCTGTTGTTTACTGTTTGAAGTAAAATAAATCAGAAGGTACAAATAAAGTCTAAAACCAAAGGAACTAGAAAATATGCTGTACTCTTGCAAAAGTAGCTCTATGAAGATTGATCAAATAGATAAATAACTGACCCTTTCAGGTTTTTAATTCCCTTTTATTGTTTTACTGTTCATATATTTGATTGATTATGACATAGCTATCTTAATTTCAGCTTCAATTTTCTCGGGAAACTTTCTTTTCTTATACATATCCCTAAAACAACGAATTTTCTTTTATGAAAGAAAAAACGAGTTTTTGTTTATATGCTTTTTCTCAAAGGGAATTATGTGATTCAGAGCAAAAACTTAAAAATTTAAACATTTTTTTTTTGTATAAAAAATGAATCACATGAACAATAAAAAAAATTAGATAAATCAACATTTGTCTTACTTCCTTGGAAATGAAAATTCAACTTGTTGATTTGATAAAACTGAATGCTGTATATTTCTGTAAAAAAGAAATGATATAGCCAATCTTGATTAAGACTGGTAGAAGGTATGCCTAATTTTGCACACACACATACACAAATTTTTCAAAAGCATAACTGTCAAATATCCTGCATCGCTACTTAAAAAATTGATAAATAATGTCTATGCTCATTATTTATATTATTATGATTTCTAAAAATATTATTTTACTGATACGAAATAAATTATTTTTATTTCATTCATGGAATTCAATATACTTTTATGAAAATGGAAACTCATCGCATCTGTTTCTAAATCTAGATTTCAATCCGGTGTTTTTCACTGAAGTAACTGAAAGCTAAGGATTTCAACATCACGAAACCTTCCTCTCATAATAAGATACCGTCTCACCTGCACAGTGCCAGGAAATTTTCTTCCCCCTCCACCCCCTGTCTGAGTAAACCATTTACAAAATCGCCAGTAGTAAGGGAAACATTTCCCTCCTCCCTCCGCAAAAATGTATGAAAGAGCAATAGGATCCCTCATTTTCTCTGTTGCGGTTCCCTAAGGAAGGTAAACAAGCGGTTTCTTATTGTAGTAGTAGTTGCTGCTGTCTCGGTTTTTTTTTTTTTTTTCTTCCCATAGAAGGATTCTGAAATGTTTTAATGTATATCCCTAACTTAACTTGTTTAGGTTTCGAAGTAATATATATATAACAGTTCTATAGGCTTTAAAATATCACACGCTTTGATTTTTAAATTATGATTAAACGATATAAATAAAATATACTATCATAAAATCAGCTGTTTTATTAAAGATTTTCGGAAATGTATTAATATAATTTTCATTTCGTAAGTTTATTTAGATTAACATTCCATTTCCAATTAGCGTCATTCTCATTTCGAGTTGAACTTCGTAACATCTTATACAAAATCATATCAAATAGTAACAAAGAAAATTAACTATTTATAAAGTATTTTAGTAGTAATGCATTATTGTGTGGAAATCCTCGCTGCATTGAAAGAAAAATCTTTCACTTTGGAAGAAGTTTATTTTGTTCTTACACAAGTTGTTTCCTGAATCTTCAATACAATGATTTAAACTTCTTAAGATTTTTTAACATCACCATAGAAAATTTTACTGCATAGGAATATTCTATTGTAATAATTTTCAAAATGTATAAAGAACGATAATACTTAAATTTTCTTAATAATAAAATACGTAGGTTTCTTCTTTTTACTTCTTCGTATACTAATAACAGAAGCCCCATTGCAACGATCGATAAATTCGAACTCAAAATTTTGATAATCTCCACTTTTCAAAACTCTTATTCGCAAAATATATTTTACTCATTTTATCTGTCTGTGTGTCTATGATCAGGATAACGCTAAAACGCTTTGAACAAGGCAGGTATTTGGTATATGGATCTCAGACAAAATTTTAAAGTGTTCGTCAAAATTTGAACGAAATCTATTCAGAGGTTTGCAAATGCAAACAGCTAGAAGATAGATTTTGGCAAGCAGGTTTAGCACCCAAAATGTAAATGCTAGTTAAGTTTTGTACCAAATCAGGCCAACTGTTCATCATCTGCTCGTAAGTAATACCGTATATATGTAAACACAATAATTCTTAAACGTGATAATTTAAATAAAAGACATTTGGTATGTTATCTTGTTTCAATAATTGTAATTTTGTTTCAAATTTTAGTTTCACTGGTTTGAAAAAAAATGTCTAAAGTACATATTTACACAATAGATTCAGTAAAAAAGTCAAATTCGAGCTAATACCTACATTTTGTAGCTATATTATGCCAATGCCATGCAAGAGACTCGAGGCCTTACACGATGTTCAAATTTTATATGGAGGAGGAGGTTGGCACCTTTATTGGAGAGCATTGAAGAAAAGCTCGGGGGAAACACTTCTAAATCTTATTAAAATTATACATGTTTATTTCCTCTTGAAATGGCATATTTAACATTTTCAGATAATATTCTTATTGTTAAATGCATTTTATAAGAGAAAGGGAATTTTTTTCATCAAATATTATTTCAATACATTTTCATATAGAACCTTTATTATAAAGCATATTTCAAACACAAAGTTAACAATACACCTGCACTACAATATTGCAAACTAATTATTTGATACAAAGTAATAGGATTTTCACCGATATTTTTCTAAAAATGTATTGTCTCATAATATGGACATATATGGAATCAATCCTTTTTCCATATTGGAAACAAAATTCCATTCAAATCAAAATAAACTCTCAAGCTATTGTTTTAAAATCAATTTTAAATGAACTAATTTCGTATCTAAATAACATTACATATACAATTAAAATCTGAACTCTATACTACAAATAAAGCCACCCATTACTTCCTCAAGTACTTGGTCTAAACGAATATCTAACTATCTTCATTTCTTCCAGCAATGCCATGTTTAGAACGTTATCACAGTGGAAATTGTCTTTCCCGGTGTTATAACGTCTTTAGCATTTGATCTCTATATGATAAACAAGCATTGTTTCCTAACATACTAGAGATTCCGCCGAATGGCATGTAGTTAAGGCAATAATATGCATTCCCTTCATTGTTATTCTTCATGTCTCCTTATTCTAATGACTGAGTGGTAAAATCTTCTACAATTGACCTACATTTATTTCAAAAATAAAGCAGACAGTTATTGTAAAGCAGGAAATAAAAGAAAATTGCTTAATTTTCCAATTATTGGTAATCAAATTTTCTTATTCACTGTTAAGATGCCAAATGCTTCAAACAAGTAAAATGTTATGCAAAAAAAAAAAAAGAAATCGTAATTTTTATAAAGTTTATTTTATTTACAAAAGCAACAGAAACGGAATGTCTTTCAATAAGTGTCCCTTGGGAATCGCACCATTATTTTTTTTTCTTCTTTTATATGAGTTTCTCTACATCTATAAAGTAAGTAACCTTGATGAACAAAGTAATGTGAGAATTTTTTAAACAAGAAAAAATATATATATTTTTAGTAGAATTCTCAAAGTATTTCTAAAAACCAGAGAAAAGCGTTAAAGGTTAACTGTAATGATGTTGTTAATATTTGAGCGAATCTGAAAACGTCTTTAGGCCCTCCTTTTATTGAAAATGTTTGACTTAATATGGGTATTATTTTTAAGATTTGCTTTGAAAATAACTATCCATTAGCTAAATCTTTTCTTGAAATTTTTTTCAACTTTTTACCAAAAGGATATCTTTTTATAAATAATTACACTTATACTTCCATGCATTAATGTAATTATTTATTTAATAATAAAATATTTTAAAGTGAATCAGCTTGAAAATTCACAATTTATTCATTATAAGCAAGTCGAAGTAATAAGTTTACAAATTCAGCTTACACTTCTATGTTTATGAAAAAAATTTCAACGTTTTACAATTTAAATACTTATTCTTTAAAATAAAGGAAGGAAAGAAATAGGTCATGCAATTTGCCTAAAATAAGCAATTCACTGAAATCTTTATAATATCATTACTTTATAAACTGTAATTTCCAGCTTTCAAAAAAACAACCCCTTTGAACCAACAAACACTTCTTTTAAGATAACAGCTATAAATATACGTTTATCTTGAAGTCGAAAAGTTAGAGAAGATGATATCTAGCAAGAAAACGGAGGCTACTACAGGAAAATCTAGCCAGAAAGAAAACACAGCTTCCAGAAGATTACGGAGATTTGAGATATTGCTATTGATAATAATAGCGTGCCCAGTTGACCACGGAAATAGTATAAGCAAGGTACGGTGAGAAGATGTTTTAAACTTTGCACGAGGCATTCGTAATAGGTGATGAATGAAATACGCGAGAGAGTAGAGTAATAAACATTTTGCGTGTGTCCCAAATCTTTGGGTGCGTGAAATATTTTGAAGAACTGTTCCTAAATTCACGGTCTTGGCTTTTTTCTTACGATATTCGAGAAGATTAAAAATACTAAATATAGTATCGAGAAAACTGTTTTTATTGTTAATGCTTTGATATAACTGGATAACTTTTGATGGAGAAAAAATTATAGCTTTACAATAATAAAAATTGTTAAATTCAGTAATAATTTTTTTCTTTCTTTCTTATTTATTATATTTTATTTATTAATTTTTGTTAATTTGTTCTAATAGATTATAAGATTATAAGATTAAGATAATAATTATGTAAGAAAATAACTGAATTTCGTTAAATTAATGAATTTAATTTGGGTTGCTCCAGTGTACGTTATTTACATTATTTATAAAATGATGCATCTTATGCATAGTATTAAGAATGCTATTGACTTTTCAGTGTTATGCTGAAAATACGTATTTTAAATACGCAAAATTTAAAAATAAGCATTAAAAAAGCTTTAAAGCCTAAAGCATTTAAAAAATTCAATAACTATGATTGAAAAAAAAAAGCTGTAAGATATCACTTGCATCTAAATGTTAATTTCCTCCTTCAAGACAATCGGATTTATTCTCCGAATATAGCTTATAGCAACTGGTTTAGCCCAGTTTATCTAAAAAGTTTTAATTAAATGTATATTATATATCTCTTTCCTATCGCTTTTGACGGCAAAACTCAAATATCATTTTACTTGAATTATTTAGTGATTAAAACAAATAGATTCTAAAACCATAATTTGTGTACATATGTTTTAAATTATGTCTTCATTTGGTTTCTGTGACTTCTGTTTATTATTTTTCTTCTCAATTATTAATTGTGTGTGTTTGTGTGTGTGCGCGCACGTATGTGTGTCTGCATGTGCGAGCGCCCATGAACGAAATTTTTTTTTTCCAATAGTAAATTTTATTTTAAAATGCTGTTTTTCCATTAATTTATGTTTCTAAGGATTATTAAGGCTTCCGAAATTCATTTAACAGATTTTAAGACTTTCTTACAAAATATTCAATTTAAAATTTAACATTATACCTCTAATAATTCGTATTTTGATAATTGTTAATGAAATAAAAGCTTATAAATATAATTTACAGCCAGTTCTCACAATATAATAATTCTAACTTGCTATTACAAAACATTGATTACACCAATTGTCAAGCTGAAGTTAGTCAGGCATTTAAATTTAATAAAGTTAAATTACGTGTTCGAATGTTTAATAAAATATATTACGCCAGTTGCATTCAGCAATTGAAATTTCTTGTGATAGAAATTTAATCTCCTTCCCATTTCCCGACTTTTAAATGCAGTGCTTTGCATATTAAATAGCTTCGTTTCAGTTTTATTTCAAAAATTGTGGAATTAATTAAAAATAGCGCTGAGAAATAAAACGCATGAGTTGATTAATATAATTTAACTATTCGCTTTAAATAGTGAATTGCAAAATCTGTTCCCTTGAAATCCAGTCGCTGAATCCAATCATAACTGCATTCTTTAAGTGATCTCATTTGGAACTAGTTTATTCATGTAAAGCTCTTATGGCCTTGTCCGAAAAAGACAAAACCTTTAATATTTAGTCAGATTTTTTTTTCTTTCTCTTTCAACAATAGAAGCATATATTAACTGCTGGAATGAAAAACGCTTCTAGAAAAAAGCAAAATGTGTGAGTTTTCTTTTAAATTTTGCAAAGAATTTTCTTTATGATAAAGTTTACTCGATATCTTCGAGGTAAGGGTGGCCTATTATCATACTCGTACACTTCACTCAGGATTGCGATAACAATCTCATTACAATTTTACAAAAGAATCACAGTGCTTGAAAACTGCGGAACCGAACAAGTTTTCATCTCAATTTTTGTTAATTGTGAGGAAAACGTTTATCTTGTTTGAAATAAATCAGTCACAGTTGCAGTAGTCTGCAATATTCAGGATAATAAATAGAATTGCAAATATTTATTTTTAAAAATATCTTCAGTGAATTTTCAGAATTATGAATCGTATATTCAAATGTAATATGATGCTAGCACCAAAAATTACTTTATATTTGTTTTATAATGAATTTATTTTCATAATACGGCAGTTATTAAGAGAAATTAATCACATGCTTCTATAATTTGATGAGACAGGCAATTTCAGCTGTTTTCATTTAATTTTCAATAAATTATGAATTCATATTGTTCAACACAAAACATATGCACACATTAAAATTTAGCACTAGCAAAAAAAATACAACAATTACGTATTAAATTGATTATTCGCTTATAAAATGCAAGATATGATATCACTGAAATTAAAATACAGTCAATTATTAATATTTAAACACAAAAAGAATGCGAAAATAATTCAAATATAAAACAAATATCATTAATCATTTTTCTAGAAAAACAATCAACATCAGGATCTGTAGCTATCAGCACAGAAAATATAATCAGTAAGTATAAGATATTTTAAGCTGTAGACAAACAAACCTAATTATGAATGAAATGAATTTTTACTTTTTAATGATGAATAATACTAATCTGAACAAGCCTGGTTGTATCCTATCGGTAGGCAATATGATATTTCCAACTATTAAAAAGGAGGGTTTTTTTTTCAGTTTTTGCTTGAACGACAAAGAGAACATCTAAAATATATGAAATATAAATTTTATATGCTTCCTCCAAAATAAAACTTTTCAAGTTTATTTATATGAGGAAAACTAAAATTAACATTGCCATTTAACTCAATTTCAGGTTTTACAATCATAAAACCCAATCCATTATTTCTTTCAAAAGAATACGCGTTTAAAAGAATTCGATACAACTGCTTATTTTGTTGTTTTTCTAGATAAAAATGAAAGCTAGATGCCTGCCTTAAACAACAATTTGCCGTCGCTTCTAAAACTACCTATTGCATAAATATTTAAATTATGAATTAGAATTAAATATAAAATGGTCAATCTTAAGAAATCATCGATTTACAAAAAATATACATTCATATAAATAAAAGCTTGCTATAATCCAAAAATTTTTTATAAAAATAAAGCATTAAAAATCAAATTAATGTATAAATATTCTTTTATATATAAAGTTGTCTCTAAAAGCGTTTTTAACCATGTAAATGTAAAAAATATTTGAATTACCATAGACACAAATTTTGATTTATTAAAAACCTAAATATATAAAACTAAATATGTACAAGCTTTGCCTCTGAAATCCAAAAGTTCACAGATGGACAGGTATTGCAAAATTGTTCATAGGTGTAATGAAAAACCTGGAATAAGTTATTATATGTTTTACAATGCCTATTCTTCTGAATGAAAAAATAAATAAATAAAAGAGTGCTGTAGAAAACATTTACTAACCAATTTATTGTCATTTTTTCTAGTTTTAGAAAGAAAAACAGATTTAATTGAATCTAGATCTTGTGAAACAATGAATAGTGCTTCTTAAAATAAATTGCTGTAAAGAATCCGTATTATTTTTCCGTTTTTAAATCCAAAACGTCTACAAACAACCTCTGTAATTAACCCATTTTTGATGACAAGTACCGCCATGATGAGGTAACAACGGTATGTGTGTGACCTTACAGTTTACGATTCAAGAATTTCAGTTTCTTGCAGGCGTTTATCGCAGTATAACCTTCACCCACTCATACACAAGTTTCTTGCGAAATTCTTGTACAAGCTTAAGGCTGAACACAAACTGACATCCTATTCAAAGGGCGCCCTACAGTGACAAATATCTTGTGGGTTGCAACATTTCGCCCAAATTTCTTTCGTGGTCACACAAAGAAATGAAACAAAAATAAATTATGAAAATTTATCCTAGTGAACTCGCCACATTATGTAACGATTATAGGGTTATATAAGCTGTTAAAAGAGATGTAAAATAATCAAGCACAATTATGATTCTGATGGGCACTGGATTTTGTATGATCTAGTATGGCAAGCATATCCATCAAATAATTTTTAAAATTTACCACAAAGAGAAATAAACGATCAAATTGAGAATTACCTCAATAAAAAATCAATTCCATCTAATGTATCTAAGTTTCCTGCGGTGAAAAAAGTTTCTTAATTTTGTTTTTTTTTTAATCCAAGAATTATATCTGAATATAAATGAACATGTTTGGTTGAAAAAGACTTTCAAAGTATCAATTTTCATAAAATTGTTTTCATATACCATTTTGCACTAACTTTATCACCCTAACTTTTACTTATATTTTTTATATACATGTATCTAATAACTTTCTCTTATTACAGAATTTTTTGCATTAATCCAGCTTATTTTATTTTGTATATAGTTATAAAAGTAACAATCGCTTTAATAAAGAGGCTGCCTTCGATTTTGGAAAATTTTCGAAACTGAAAATTTTGGAAATTTTCTAAATTTCCTACAGGACAACTATACAGAAAAGCTGATTAATTGAAAATTTTGATTTCTTCCATTTATGTCAGAAAAAAAAAATCTTTTCGTCGCAAATATTTTTTATTTTAGTTCTATTTTTATACAAAAATCAATTTAATTTTAACCTTTTTTTTATTATTGTTCAAAACCCATCAGTTTCTTCCTTTATATCTTAAAAGAAGATCAGTTCATATTTCATGGAAATAAAGCCTGAAATTTTGGTGGAAATTCCATCTCGTATTTACAAAAGGAGGTTACTTTTCAGATCTTTTCCCGGAACACAAACAAAATTCAGAGCTGAATGACAGTCCCATCTTTTTGTGCTCTCGAGCATGAGCTTTGAATCTTCGTGGGCCTCACGTATCTTCCTTGCCTGAGGCATAGCGTTGGCAGAAACCGGCTGTGAAAAGGGCATTCTCAAATCCAAGCATTATTAACGGAAGACAAAATTTATACCTCGATAACCAGTTCAATTCGACCTTGAAGGACGAACTCAGCTGTGTGTGCTTTCGTCCTAACTAAATCCTTAAGGAACTTATAGATGATGTCACGGTGATGATTTCCTTCATAATCTTAAATTTATGTTCATTTATCAGAATTTATCCTACATTATGAGAAGTTTTTTCGATTTATGTTAACTGGAAATGCTTTAGAGGAAACGGTACTTTTATGTGTGAAAAATGATGTCACTAACGAGTTTTGTTTTTTAACTAATCTTATAAGCAGGTGAAAGACAGTTGAGTGTGTCTTTGTCCTAATTTGATCATTCAAGGGATTTTTGAATGATATATGGGTGCTAATTTTATGCTGAACAAAATTTTCATTGATTTGTTAAGATTATTTATATAATCAATATATGCTGTTATGGAAACAAACTAACTACAAGCCATCAAAATTTATTCATATGTGCTTTTTCCTTATATAGTACTTTTAAAGTCTTTTGGATAATATTCATCCAAAAATTTCATGTAACCGAAGAATGTATAATAATTTATCGAATATTATCTTTCTTTTAAAAAAGGCATGGTATAATTCTTTTATAAAACTGCATATAAAAAAAGAGCCTTTTCAACCTATTTTGTATGGAGTGCTTTTACTAGCACAAAAATTCTCATTTGAACAAGGAAAAAGTATTTATTTTTATTTGTAATAAATATGAATGATCTCGTGCTAGAGGTTTTATTTATAATATCAGTTTATTTTCCTCACTCATAAATTAGACTAAATATATAACCAAGTTGATTGCAAAACCCCAATAGAGAAATGACAGAGTATTCAAGGAAAACCTACTAAATAATTGAATTTTTGAGCAATCGGCACAAAAATTATTCTCCAAAAATTTTTCATCTTTCTTTCCTATTGACATTGAGTCTTTTAAAATGTCTTCGTTCACCTTTACTTGTATTCAGTGTTAACAATCAAAATATTAAGAGATATAACTATTACTAAATAAAAGAAAATCATAAAATAAAGATATCAAAGAAATGAAAATTTGCAAATATTTTATTTCCAATTTAATATAATACATCTATATGATTATATTTTATAATAGCTACATGTTTGCAAACAGAACCAAAGTTCAGTTTACTTATAATTTAAGAGTACTTACTTTGCTTTTAAAATTTATTCCAATATAAAATATTGTTTGTATAGAAAATAGTTTACCCAAAGAATGAACATATAAATGCTAAGTAAGTTAGAAATTTAATGTTTGTGTAAACAACATAGAAATTTAAAATCTAGTATATATATTCGAATGAATCAGGGACTATATGTTGGAGAGAGTCAGTTTCCAACGGAAATCATATGAATAACTTTCGATCAAGTTCTTATTTTCATTTATTTTATAAAACAATAACCTTTAAACTTAATTCAAATTTAAATTAGTTGACATTCAAGCAAAAAAAAGAAGAAAAAAACACTCCTTGGGTAATCTTTTTTCTATTTTTAAAATACTGATTCCGAAACATGGCACCTTCATAAAGCCAAACCACATACCTTGCATGATAGTATGACAACTTTAATAACTATTCTCTTTTTATCTTAAAAGTCATTTGAAATGCAACATAAAATCGAAATATTTCATGAGATGTGAAAGACGACAGCTAAATTTCCATTAATTCTCCAATTTTTTATTTTATTTTGTAATATTGTATGGCACCTCAACTACATTAAGGTTCTGATTCATCCTCTTAAAAGCACTAATAATAGAAATAGCAAAAATAATAAAGCATGCAGTAAAATTGTGAAACAAAAACTATTGTTGAGAGTTATGTACAGTCAGTGATGCATGCATTCGCTGCATATTGCTTAGACAGGAGAGTAATTAGTTTAAATTTAACTGTCACAGAAGCATTTTCTTCAAGTAACAGAAATCACACGAAAGAATTATTAGAGCTTATAAATTTCTTTGAACTAATTGAACAAAAATAATTTTTGACCCTTTTAAAACTTTACTGATAAAGTTTCAGATAAACTGCAAATTTATATCAGGTCAAAACGTTATTCTCATCTTGCTTTTCCAGGTGAAAGATTATAAAACTTGACATTACAATGAAAACCAGACTTTTTAAATATTTAAATACGTATTTAATATTCTGAATGCGTTTCAGTAGAGATTTCGGATCATATTATATATATTTCGAGCGAAGTCTAAGTAAAAGAATAAAGTTATTTCTGGATCTGAAGTAATTATTATGTTGCCAATACAATAAAACTATTATGCTAAAACTTTAAATTCGAAGACTAAACATCTTAGGAAAACTTTTAGATGTTTCCTTTTGCTTTTTTTTCTACTTATAAACACTAAAAAGTTGACTCTAAGCATAGCCAATTAGCATAAGTCTAAAATCTGAATATATAACTCAATAAAGAAAAATGATCTTGCGATATACTTACCAGAACAATAGCAGCCTAATCTAACCTAACCTTACTTATAGTAATAAAACTAAACAGATAAAACTAAATAGTAATAAAACTAAACAGATAATAATTTAAATTATCATCGCTACTAAATTTTAAAAAAATAAATAAATAAATACAAAAGGGAATAAAAAATTCGTTTTAATACTATGCACTTTTGTAAATTTAATTAAACTAATTACGATTTTTTAAAAGAAGAATTTAATATTAAATGATATGCTCCCTCTAAAATAAATGTAATTCTTCGAGAAAAAAATTTCCATCAGACCAAAAATAAAAAAAACTTGGAAAAACAGTTTACCTTAGATACTTAAATAAATTATTTATTTAAGTTGACATGCAAAGATGAACAAAGACAATTTTTCATTCAAGCGCTTCGTTCGAAAAGTATTGGCAGATTTAAAAAAAAAAGTCTAAAGTTATTGGAGAATAAATTTTTCAAGAGTAGTTATTTCCCAAAGCAAACACGAACTGGGGAAATAGCTTTTATATTGAAGTAGCATAAATTCTCGTTATAAGATATATTGTGAGAAAGGGAATCTGGCAAAGGCATGTAATATGTGTTTAATTGTATAAAAATTATATATATTTTTCTAATGGAATTTCTACCTTTTTCTTTGCTTTTTTTAATCAATTTCTACCATTTTTTTGTTGTTGCTTTTTTATCAATTTCTACTATTGCCATTTTTTATCGATTTCTACCATTTTCTACCTTTTTTCCACCATTTACCAATTACATTTCTATATCCACTTGCCACGCTCTATATCTACATTATCCACTTAAAACTTTATATAGAATGCATCACTATGAGCTTCGTTTTTCGTTATAAATAGTGTTAAATGAGTACTTTTTATTTGAAACCGATTTTTCAAACTTTTCAACACTCTTGTAAATTTCAAACAATAAATAACTTAGTTTATATTTTAAAAGTAACAAACAGTAATTTTTTAAGGATTTTTTTAATTTAATTTAACCAGGGTATTAATTCCTTATATTATATATTCCAGGATTATAATTTCTTAATATTATACAATAATAACGTTGTAAGTTTGAAAATTAATTTTAAGAGTGGATGAATTTCTGATTCATGATAAATATATATGAAAGAAAAATATGCAATTTACATGAAAATTAATTATACATATTATAAATTATTTTAATTCTGGAAGCACTTAGAAGACATGCATATGGTAAAACATCAGCAATTTTTTTAAGTTGTTATATTATACCTACTTTGCTAAAAGTTATCCAAGTCTAATTATAAAAAGTATGTTTATATTTACCCAAGATTCTTTCAGAGCAGCTTACTTCCTTGCAGTTAGTACTAAGTTGGAGGATTTTTTTAAAGATTGCATTTAAAGAGTTTAATGAAATAATGCATTTTTTTTCACAGGCAATAAAGAGAATGGGCTTTAATAATAAAATTAATATGGAAGCATGAATTGCTTTGCTACATTTTAAATTTTCAAAGAAAATCGAATTTGTAAAGATCACCATTTCATCCAGTCCTACAAGGCTGATGATAAGAGAAGTTCATTAAAATTTTAATTTTGATTTCAATCATTTGATGCTCTGTTTTGTTTAGCGTGAAAAGCAACAGAACTAAATCATTTTTAATGCCTTATTAAGAGGATAAGAAATTCTGTAAATAATTTGAATGTTCTGTTAATCTAAAAAAGAAAGACTGTATTTCATGCTTAGAAAAAAAATAAGATAAAATTTTAAATGTTCCTCTTTTTGCCATATCCGAAAACCTTACATGCATATTTTCTGAGATATTACATTTCTGAAAGACATTTTTATGCTCCAAAATTTAACTCAGTTTTACGCACTAAGGATTAATATATATAATTTTAATAAAAATTTAGTTTTTAGGTAACAAATTATGAATAAATCTATAATTTAAATTAATTAAGAGAGAGTTTTAATATTAAAATATATATCTCTATATTTACCTTTACTAGAACATTGCATTAAAGTGGTAAAAAGAACTGAAAATGTAAGCTTTTCCTTTGAAAAAAATTATTACAAAATGCAATGAAAACAGGGATAAATATGAATATTATGTATTTCATTACATTATAAATTGTTACTAAATACACGTTCCCTCAAAACGAGCAACAATTCATACCCATCAAATCCTGTTGGGTAATCATAGATAAATGTCTTTCAAGCATTTGCCTTCAGGTAAAATCTTGATATTCATATCTTTTACCTAACTGCTTATTTTCATGCTATCAAAAATATCTACGATATTATTATACAGTAAAAAGTAATAAAACCCTACTAAAAAGCAGTATTTTCTAATTGCTACTTATCAAACATTTTTTTTCTGATTCATATTCATCATCAATTCAAGTCTTTTCATGCAGACCGAAAACTAACATTACGACGATATTCGAACGAGTTAAGAACAGCAGACACATTGACCGTTAAGAATTATTTTCAGATGCAATTTCTTGACCTTAACGGTTGAAAAGTTTCCAATCTGACCTTGAAATAAGCGAGTTTCTTTTATTAAGTTTAAAAAAATGAGAAGCCGAATTTTTTTCTTGAGGGAATGAAATCGTTATTTAATCGCCTAAAATATCCAAGGCAGTCAATAACATCATTATTATTTGAGTTAAATGTTTATTATGTCACTACTTCTTAAATAAAAACTTCTACTCTGAGATCCTTTCATAGTAGAATCCAAATTAAAAATATCTAATGAAAAATTTATTTGTTATTGAATTGAAATTTACCAAGTCTCTATCAATTTTTTCAAAGTACTAAATTGGTTTTGAAGTCAGAATTCAACGACAGTCTGCTATCATGAATTATATTGTTAATAATCCCTTTTGGATATTTTTAATTTTTAACATTAATTAACTAAATATTTGGCTCAGTAGTTCTTACGCGAAAAACTTTCTCAATTATAATAGATTATATTAATTTCTGCTTTTCGAGCTCATAATTGATCTTTGGCGATACTAAAACCTTAATAAAAAATAAGTTAAATCTCTTTAAGTATTCAATGTGCCAAACTCTTTTAATACATTTTCTGCCATCTGATATCGGAATCCATTTACCTAACCTTTTTCCTGGGATAAATTTTACTATTAATATGTTGAAATAAACTTAAAGTCGAAATTCTGCTTTAAAACTCAATCGAGTTTCATGGAATGACATGATTTTTATTAATTATATATACAAGTATTATTATAATGGGCAACTACATACAATTAAGGTTTCATAATTATTGAAGAAATTTTATATCTAATCATATTTTGTCATACTGTATAAGAAAACTTAACGAACGATAGTAAATATTTAAGCTCTCCGTGCGTTGAAAATATCTCAGAAGAAAGTCAAATATATCCTTTTGAAAAAAAAACTCTACCAATATTTTTATCGGATGGATATGTGCATCGCAGTTAAGGGTCTTCTATTTAACGGAATTAACCAAGACTATTTTATAAATGAAGATATAAAAACGTTTTCAGAATTTTTTAAGCTGAATAAAACTATTTGAAATAAAACATCCAACATTCAGGAAAAATAATTTTAAATATTTTTTTTAGGTTATAAAGGTTTCACAATATTAAATTGTTATACGTATGAATTGTTAAAATAATCAAAATCAAATTGATTAATCATAGCAATTAAAAGATGCGAAAAAATGCATTTGCCTCCAATTATTCCAACCGTCAAATGAGTTTAAATCAATGAAACTAGACATGAAGTAGGCAGCTTAGTAAAAGCATTGTTCTATGTGACAGAAATTCCACTTTAAGAGAATAAATATAATTCTACCTCAAATTCCAATTGCATCATGTTGCATTAAAATACATGCATAAGTTGCATAAAATAAATGTTTGTTAGAAGTCTAAACACAAAATTGAAAGAACAATTTAACTAAGAGTAACGACGAGTTGATGTTCCGTGGCAAAGTCAAATTAAATGAAAAATACATTCAGCTCACAAAGCGGTTTTGAAATCGTCTTATAAATGAAAGTACATGGACAATTAAGTAACGGCATAGGCAATTTAGATGTTAAACTATCTTCGCACCATTGTTTAAATCGCGACTCCACCTGCTTAATCTATAATGTTAAGAAGATAATAGAAAATTCCTGTCCTTAACCTACCGGTCTTTGAAAGCTGAGAATAAAGTTAGAAAAGGACAGAAGCCAAAGTCCAGTAATTATGCAATCTTTGTTTTTAAGATTGATTGCATCAAACATAATTCGGGAACTGTCCAGACAATTTTAATTGGTACCATTGACCAAAAGCGGTCTTTTGTTTTGGTACAATATTGTTATCTTAAAAACGCTGTGTCACCTTTCTTATTGTTTATAGAAAAGTGGAGTCTCTCCAGAAATCCATTCTAAATTCTTTACGTGTCTCACATGGATCAAAAGACCTTTTATTTAATATCTTATGCAGAACATTACTAAGAAGTTAACTACAGAAAGATCTTTGTCATGTATTTTGTTTGAAGGTCATAAGTACATTGGAGACTTAATAAAAAAAACTTTGGTTTTAATCCTTTCAGAATATACTTCAACTATATTATCAAGCTGATAAATAGAAACGAAAAGGAATTGTGCATTTCTGTTAGGAATATTAAACTTGTTCTAAAGTTGTGACAGCCTATAGTTGCATTTAGAATATAAGAGCAGAGATATAATAGTTAAGTGTAATGCATATATTATTTTAGAGATTGAATTAATGATGGGACTCTAACGATTGTCTTTATAACATGAAACATAAGCTAAAATTTACTCATGTGACATAAAGAACGAATATCATAGTTCCTTCATCTAGGAATAGGATGATGAGATGCTACATAGTCAATGACATATTGGCAGTATAGAGGAATCTTAAAGTAACTATATCGACGGTGGTTTAAGTAATAGCTGCTTCTGTTGTTATAGAAAGATTATGGTGTTTAAATAGTGTAGTTATAGAAATATTATCTTAAGGTTAAAGAAAGAGTTATTAATTGTTGTTATTTGCTTCGATATTTCATTCTTCAACTACTATAGTTATAAATAAATCTAATTCACTCAAGTCAATCGATAAAATGCATCAAGTTTCTTTATGCATAATGAAACAACATTAAATATTATCGAGATATATTTAAAAGTAAATAAAGTACCTAAATTAGTTTTAAACCTCAATAATCAATATTCTGTTCAATTCCACATTTTATATGAAATCTAATTAGTATCATGATTCACTTCAACTTTAAGAAAAAGAAAAACGTGCTTTTTCTATAATCTTAAGTTACAAGGAAAAGGTTTCTACGAAATTCACTAGTGGAGTAGTCACTCGTTGCTTTTTTGCATACCAACAAAATGCCCCAGGCAATGCAGATATTTTCACTTTCTTTTTTAATAACATCGCTGCCCCTTTTAAACACAATTTTAGCAAAAAGTTTTCTCTTCTGCTATTTATTTAACATATTGCATTTACTTGATTCTACTTCTAAGATAATTCATAAGCATACAGATAAATTTTTAGCTATTATTTTTTAAATAAAAAGCTAAGGCTATTTAAAAATAAGTATTTTATACGGTATTCCTCTCAAGCTTCTTGAATTCCAGAAAAACACACTGGTATTCATTATATTAATTTTTTATTAATTTTACATCTCACTAGAAGATACCTTAAATCTGCTTAAAATAAAGCTGTAAGACTGTGCAAAACAAGGATTTATTACTTATGCTCTATCTTATTGGAAGAAGCCTTAAATCCCCATAAAATAAATAACAGTTGTAAAATATTAAATAAAATTAAAACAGTTCTACAGTCAAATCTCGCTATATAGATATGCTACATTTACTCTTTAAACTTACAGTCCTACGCATGAGTTGAAACTGATATTACATATAAATAATTTTTTTTACTCCAG
The DNA here is from genome assembly GCA_026543055.1 of Argiope trifasciata. Taxonomy (NCBI): domain Eukaryota; kingdom Metazoa; phylum Arthropoda; class Arachnida; order Araneae; family Araneidae; genus Argiope; species Argiope trifasciata. Next base: position 344,563 of record JAPMOQ010038391.1, read on the forward strand.
ACATAAAATCAAAACTTTCAATTAATAAGACTTTCCGAAATTCTGACAAAATTTCTTAGTGAACATCAATATTATTTATTTAAATGCTCGGAAAAAAATGATCAAATAATAGCGACCCCAGCTTAATTATATTGTATGCATATTTGTGTTACAATCGCTATATATTTAAAAAATATAAATTATTATTCATGCACCTTCAAATAAAAAAATTAAATTAAGCGATAAATTCAATATTAACAAAGGTGACACTCTTTTCTATAAACACATACCAAAATTTTAAACTAAATATTTTTTTATATTAAGTTAAAATACTATAGTTGCTGAGAAAGGCTCGATAATAAATAACATTCACAAGCTATAAACCTAATATTAACTACTTCATTGAAAACAATTACTTACCAAATAACGTCAATGAATTGTTTAAATTAATTTGCAAACTTCATTTATCGCAGAATTTTTTTATGACTTGCAATGTAAACAGTTTTGCAAATATTTTACTTACCTTCGTAAAACATAATTTCTCATTCACTTAATTTGAACTAAGAAATTGCATAATTTTGCAATACAGTACATGTCGTCTAAGCGCTCAAAATATGATTTCCAATTCAAAAAATAATCAGACAGTTCTCAAATGTCATTTTATATTCAAATAATATTATCTCCGATTCTACAAAATAATAATAATAATGATAATAACTTCGATTCTTCAACCATTTATTTATTTATTTTTTACGTGAATTGAATGAATCAACAGTAAAGATTTTTTATTTGTCCTGCGAGTTTTATTTAGGATGAATAAATAATTCTTTCATTATTCTCTTCTGAATGCAAGTTTGATATTTTTTCCTCAGAATTTTGAAATATTTTCGATTTTAAATTTACTGATCATTAAATATATATTCATTTTTTCTTAATTTAATCGTAATTTAAAACAGGACTGAATTGATTTTATATATTTTTTGTATAAATGAGCGTTTCTAAAGAGAAAAAAAAAATATTATGTGTTACAAAGTTGCATAATATTAGAGTTGTTTACTTAATATTTGTACGTGACAAAAATCGTTATTTAATCAAATTTCGAAATAATTATACATATCTAAATGGATTCAGTATAAAAGTTAGATAAATTTTGAATTAAAAGCCCATGAAACCATTCTGTTGATAGTTTGACCAGAAACAATGCGTATTTAAGTATTTCTAATAGCCTATGAATACAAATCCATACGAAGGTGTCTTCCCTTTAAAAAAATGGTAATTTGCATATTATTTCATATAAATATTATGCAAGATTTTTGTATTGTCAGATATTAAGAACAATTATTTCTTGAATTTTATAAAACGATTACTTAAAAACGCATTTCTGTATAAGTTAAATAATAATTACTCTATAATGAAATTTTAAATCTCCTTTATCATAAAATTTATTTAAAAAATTGTTTCATTTCAAACATGTAAATGCATTTCGAGAACTGTCTATAAATAGTAATAATAAATGACTTACATTCGATTTTGACTGGAGCAAAGAATTGATACTGGATTTCACTCGATTCTTGAGGGTAAAAGTTCCATCACAATTCCCCGCCAACAGAGCATGGGCAGTTGCAATTTTAGTTTGAACATCTTCAGTGTCTACTTTTTTATCCTCTGACGTATTGTCCAGTTCTCTCAGATGAAAATGCATATCCCATGGATCAGAGTCACTGAGCACTCCATTCTTAATCTCTGACTCTTTGTCAGAGTAAGAAGCAATGGTCAGTCTTACATTGTTCCCTTTTCCATTACAGACAACACCATTGCTTTTCATTGCGTTGTCGTTGTAGCTGTCCCCGGAGGAGGAGTCGGATATTAGCAAGGAATGGTTGTTGGCATTGTTGGTCCTTACACTTACCCGGGCACAGTGCCTTCTAGATGGTGAAAAGCCGGAATCAGTTCCGTCATCAGCTTCTCTATCTGAGTCCGATCTTTCGCAATCGCTTCCTGGAGCACTGGAAGCTCCGCTGCTGCTCCGTTCGTCCTCACCCTTAATGATATGGTTCACAGAAGAGCCCACCACTACAGATATTTTGTCCTTACTGTAATCTACTGTTTTGCTGATGCATGAGCTGCTGCTGATACGAATTTTGGCTGAGCTAACGGGGGTGGATGCCACGTTACCATTCTGTTCCGTGTTTTCTGATGGAGTCAGCACATCATCTTGGGATGGTTTCACTCGAATCACGTGCACTAGTTGTGTGGTTGGGGAAGTGCCATTGATGTCTATAGACGAGGAATCGGTGCTGTTGTTGTTATGTTGTTGAATATTCGAGCTACCGTCGGAGAAACGCTGCGCTCCAGTGCGCCAAGTAATAGTAGCCTTAGCCCATTCGGAAGAATTCACCGTCTTATCGTTACTGGTAACGTTACCGCTAAGCCGTTCAACTGAGCCATCAACCGAAGGTTGCGCTGAATCAACGGTAGCTCCATTTACACGAACAGATATACCTCCACCGCCAGTATGAATCCGGCTAGAAGGTGGCTCACTAGCCAGCATTTCTGTTTATTAAATGTCCTCCACTAATTTTGACAAAAAATAAGTTCCTCTGCAACAAAAAATAATTTAAAAAAAAGTCTGGTGGTTCTCACGCTGGTATTTCAGGTGCCCAATTCAATGAAGGGAAATGAGAACGATTTCACAAGACAGCGAAGTTCCGAGCGTCCGTTTCCCTGGCAGCGAAAGCAACTAATAAACTCGTTTGACTTTTAGATTCTACTAACCTGAAATTGCGGAACGCGCGTTTCTTAGAGGGCGCATGCGCTCAACCACCGCCAGTTCTTGAGGGCGCTGCGGTATTGGTAAATGAACGGTCGTGTGTAACCGTGTGTGGGGAGTTTCAATTAAATTTTGTAGTTAAACTTAAAGCTGGGAAAAGCTTATTGTTTAAAATAACTTGTAAAATAATGGCGGTTTTAGTTAAAGGGAAGTGGTGTTTACTAAGCAAAATAATGCTTTAAACAGTTTATATTAATCCAAACATTCTAATATTTTTTTAATGTTATCTTACAATTTCAACAATTTTAAAAACAACTACTGTTTTTTCTTGTTTTCTTTAAAGATTTCAATATTTAGATATAGTTATTTGTGTGGGGGTGCTTGCGTACTTTTCAAAATGTGAATGCATGTGTATCTCTAAAAGTATGAGTGCATGTGTACTTTTTTTAAGGCCAATAGAATATACACCAGAAAAAAGGTCCAGGAAAAAAGTCAATCAAAATTTCATTTTCATGTTATTATGCATTTTACATTGTGATAAATATCAATTTTATTTTGTTAATTCTAATTCGCTTCTGCATGCAAAATATTCATCCTTAATTCTGAAAATAGATTTATTTACAAATTGTTTTCTACTCCCTCCGTCCGAAAATATGGCATATATTGTAAAATTATTTTTGTCTGAATATACCGAATATTTAGCATAAACAGCAACTTCAGTTAATAAGTATAATTTATTGACATATATGTTCATAAAATTCAAAATAGAAAATTATTTTTATTGATGAGGGATATTGGCCTCTTATACGCTTCATAAGATATTTACTGATTTGCTCACAAAATTCAATTCCTACTTCATTACTGCTCCGACGTTTGGTCTTTCTCCACTTATAATAATTTTTGTAATACATCACTAAGCTCACTGTCAATTAATTGCTTTGATTTGGTATTTCTTGTTTGGTACAAAATACTTAGTTCATTCCCCTATTTTTTTTTTAATAATGTTACTTTGGTACTATTTTTTTGCTGTAGCGTTACTTTATTTTACACAAAGTATTGTGTAGTATTTATTCCCATTAAAACTTTTCTCTTGATCAAAAAAAAAAAAAGAAAGAAAGAATATATGCCAACTAAAATCTATTATTTTTTTACAAAAATTATCATAGCTACATTATTATGTTACCAAGATGGTTGCTTTCTTCAATAATTTTCAACGTGGTTTAAAACGTTCACCATATTTTCGAACAAAGGTAGTACGTACTAAGGAACAAACGCTTAAACATAGATAAGCAAAACTTACATTTATTCCATTCCATATAAATCTAAATAACTGAAAGATAAGCGAAAATTTAAATTGTGATTTAGTTACTTTATTTATTGCATGTAGAAATAACACATTTTATTCTGATTTAATATTTGTACCATTTTTAGGAATACGAAATAAAGCTCCAATAGTATTTCGATTAATTTTTAATTTAAAGGTGATTTAATAACATTTCAGCATTTGACAAAGTAAAATTAGTTTTTCATAGCATTGGAAAAATATGTATAATAAGTTGGCATAAATAAAAATTAACTATTGAAACAGTGGTTTGTCGAAACATCAAAAGATAAAGAGTGAATAAATTAAGTTACGAAAATTTTTAATTTTAATTTCTAGACATAGCTACTTGAGATGATGATTATTGTAATATCGATTTCCTAAAACTAATTAATCACAATACAGTACGGTAAAGCAAAAAATCAGAGAAAATATGCAAGTATTATGTTCCTTAATTACTTGATTACTTTTCCATTATTGATCGGTTTGTTTTTTAATAAAAATAATGATTTTTTTCTTATGTAACTCGATTTACTCAGAAATTCTCACTTTCATGATTAGTAATTAAAATAAAATATATAAATACAGGTTATGAAACTAATAATTTAAATTTCTGGACTTAGTTATTTAAGGTAATGTTTCCTACAGCAATAATCTATTAAAATGCAGTAATTAATTAAAATACAGTGAATACTATTCTGTACAATGAAAATAAACTGATAACTTAAGATTTTCATTATTTTTGAACAGCTTAGGAGTTTCATTACTTTTCTGTTATTGATTGGTTTGGTTTTTAACATAACTTCCTGTTTATACCTTTACTTCTTGTATTTTAAGAAAGTTTTCTATTTTGCAGGAAAAATATTTTATAAAAATCTAATTAAATCACATTTTGGTAGTTAAAAAAGGATATTCCAGGAATTTACAACACATAATTAGTTACTGGCGTCTCGAGGTTCTCGACTCGAGAGCCCAAGGATTTTATCGGAATACAAAATTATAACAAATGAATCCGTTTAAAAGGTGACAAGCAATTTTCAAAAATAATTATTGAAATGAAAACTTAGTAATGCAGATATTATTTTTCAACGGTTCTTTGATTCAAATCATATTTTTGATGGCATTATTTAAACGAACAGAAAAGAAAAAGAAATCTGCTAATTTGTATCTCTGAAGGTATCAGCTTACGTTGAAAACCCTTTTTTTGAACCATAATCGCAATTAGCTGTTAATGTTTAATGCTTTAATTTAATGTTTTATTTGAAAACCTGTTTTTTTATCTTGTCAAAACTTTTTTCATATTTTGTGCCTATCATAATTAAATGAATCTTAACACATTCGCTGCCACTGGCCTGCCTATGCGTTGCAAATAATATGTAATTGTACCAAACCATCTATATTATTAGATGACTCCTTCTCTGCTGCAGTTAAAAGATAGCAAAGAAGGGGTAATCTAATTAGATAGATGGTCCTGATATCAGGCTGGGTAGTAGCAGTGAACGTGTTAATACAGCTTAATAAATGAAAATGAATTCAAAACAAGAATATATAAAAGATATTTTTATTATTTTCAATTTGATTATTTATAACTTATCTTTTCCAACTTTATTTCCTTCATCATATACACTAGATATTATTTTGAACTATTTTCAGAATGAATTTCTTCGTTTTTGATAGCATTGCTAGAAATTTAGATATTTTTGAATAAATAAAATACCTTTATTTTTCGCTGATGTTGCAATTCCTAACAATAAAAGAACAAAAAGCATTCGAATCGTACGTATTACAAATGATAATTGAGGTATACATATCGAAGTCTGATACAATTGCATAGCAGATTACAATGCATACCCACTAAAGTAGTAAAAAAGACAAAGAAAAAAATTCCAAAATTGAACTTTTAAGGGGGAAAAACGAAATACCTACAAGGAAAAGATGTAATACCCTACCTATTATAAAAGCCTAGAAAAGATTTTTTTCCAACGAATTGGGAAATAAAAAACAAATAATAATTAAACCATTTTTCTTGAAATATGGTTTTAAAAATTTGCATTTTTTAAGAATGATTGCTAAAAAACTATTACAAATACAAATTTAAAAATTGGCCCTCATTTAATGTATAAAATTGTCTAGAGAATGAATCAAAATGCATTTGTGGGAATCAACCACTATTAAGTTAATGCATCTTTTAAACTTGGAAAAATGATCATAATTCCGCAAAAATGTATGATTTTATACTAAACTTATTATGATTTAAAAGATTTTTGAATTATTCCTAAGCTTTTGCTCCAGTCTCTTGTTAATACATCAATCATTATATATATATCGAAGGATATACCATTCCTGTCATTTGTGTTCTATTTGAATATTAGAAAAAGGTTAAATTAGGAGAGAAAAATCCCAAGTTTCATTGAAATATTTTTAAAAAAATAGTCAAATTATAAATTCTTTTTGTGTGATCTATTAAGTTTTTGCATGAATGTTCTTTGAAATTCAAAAATTGTTGCTTCAAAAATCAGTATTTAAAAACCGACCTCCATAAGTAGTCGAATACATAAAATGCCGAAAATAATTTTTAAAAAGCCTTTATGGTATTAGAAATAAATTCAATTTTATATCAAGGGGTAATTGACGTATTCTGTGGGTTTTAAAGCATATATTAGTTGTCTATGAAATTATTCAACAGCCAAAAAGAAATAGCATTAGACTATTTCTACCAATACTGGCTATTAAGCTACATATTTAGTCTCATATTTCATAACCGTTCTTGAGATCACAGTTTCTTGGTAAGATCAATTGGTGACTTTGGAATGAGAGCGTACCAGTTTTCTAATCTGATGCACCAACTTACATCAGAATGCAACAGGTCTAAATGCCCTTGAGCTGATGCGGCTGGAAGTTTGGAATAAGTGCCAATCTAGTATCGCCCTCGTCCTCTGGAAGGATCTCAATAATAATTTAGAAAGATAAAGAAAATGAAATTTTCTTCTACGAATTGAAGCTTTTCACGGTCCTTAGTGCGTTTAAGAACTATTTTGTGTTTTTACTTAAGTTTTATTGCGTTTTGGGATCTATTAACATAACATTCAATTACTTTATTTTTCTAATGGCTACATAAAAATGTTATATTAATTTTATTAACATTTCATTTATTACGTTATTTATCCAAAGGTCTCATAAAAATCCAACAATAGTAATAAGCTTTAAGTTTTTAGCACAAATCAAATCAAATAAAAATATGCCTTATAGAAAAACTCTGTAGCTCTCCTTTTTCAAATTTTCTAATATATATTTCTAACCACCATGTAGAATGAAAATAGATTAACTTCTCTGTTGCATACTTTGTAATATTTGATTAACAGCAACAAAATTCTAAATCTAAACTCTGAATAAAGAAAAATTTTGTGGAATTAAATCATGTATACATAATTAATTTTAAATATGTTAATATTATAAATTTAAAGCTTCTCTAAATTAATTTCATCCTCAAATGTAACTTTACCTTAACCATTTTTTACCTTAATTCTCTCAAAAAATTCGAATTTTTCTTTTCTATATTACACTTTTGTATTAATAAAAGAATCTACGGATTTTCTTTATGATTTTTCTTTTACTGAAAATTAATTTCGTTTAAAAAAAAGAAAATTAATTAATTACCATTTTTGACATTATTTCCATCTTGGAAATTAATTGTTATGTAAATTGAACAAACGAATCAATTTCCCTTCCCCAATTTAGTTTCATTAACTATTAACTATTTCCATATTAATTTAACTGTTGAAAACTTTAACTATATATGCACGTCTAGGGATCTATTTCGTAAACAAAGTAATTATTTTTAAATTTCCTGAGGTCATATTTGTTTTCGTGGACATTTACTCTTCCTATCAAACTCTAAGCCAATGCTCTATTGTGTTGAATTAATTAGTTTTCAAAGTAGTTTTTCCAAAGATAATTGTCGCATTCAATGAACTTTACTTTCAGGGAAATATGTTATGTTTTTATATTGCTGAACTTTAATGAATATCTCTCAAACTAGTAATCAGAAGTGTAAATTATTTTCATACAAATTTTAACAAATAAAATTGTCTTTCATGAACCTTTCATTATGTTACCGACACGTCACCTTCATTGACGGAAACAATTTAAACGTAAAGTTTTCCCATAACTTTTAATGTATTTTTTAAATTAGTACATTTTTGGACTTCTTTTGCTTAACATTCCCATAAGGTCTCTGACCATAGAATTTCATTACATTAGAGTTCATTAAAGAATGGAGTAACACCGGAAATGAATTTACTTTTGTTTACTATCTCCACTCTTTACAGTTTAAGCATTACTCTCTAATTATCCTTCCGTTATTTTTGTTATATAATCAATTCGTAAAAATGAGAGAGTAAAATCTATAAAAAATATAAAGAATTAATGAAAAAAGTTTCAATTGGGAAAATATTTCTTTTCTTTAGAAAGGGAATTAAATTCAGAATCATTTTAATTTTAATTTAATATTATTTTAATATTTTTTCCTTATTGAATGTTTGAATAAAATATAACAACATCATATAGAAAGGAGAGGAGTATAGAGGAGTGGAAAATTATTTTCAAACTATTGAACTCATTAAACTCAGCTTAGGAAATAATATTTTATATCTTACTAGCTTTTACCTGGCTCATTGTTGCCACAGAAGAAATAATTTTGAAAATATCGTTTGAGATTTAAAATAGTTGTCTTATTTAATTAGGAATGCTAGAAAGGATGATATTTATTTTTTATCAGCAATGAATACATTAATTAAAATATAATGATATATAAAGGATCCGTACAAATAATATTTATTCTTTATTCTATCTACAAATAATATTTATTTATTTATTTATTTACTTTATTATTTAAGTGCTGTAGGATTTTATTGTTTTTCCGTCTTCAGCAAAAACAAATAAATTTCTTGGATGTCCAATTAATAAGCTCCCCATATTCAACTGATCCTGTGAAAAACATTGAGTTTCTAGATTCAAAGCGCACGCTCTAAGTGATTGATCTTGTGCCTTGTTAATATTCATCAAGAATGCATGTCGAATAGGGAACTACAGTTGGTTGAAATCAAAAGGTATGTCAGTGGGAATAATGGGAATGCGTGGAATTCCATCAAGAATAGTTGCTCCGCATCTTGCCGCATATTGATCTTTTGATTCTGATGCGCGTGTTCAAGCAATATATAAGCGCGGTCTTTCAATTCTTGCCTCATGTTAATATTAAGATTCTGAAGCACGTGAATCTGCAGTTCGTAAACGATTTGCTTTATTGTTCGCTTGTCGTTCCTCATCAGTCGAGAAGCTCGAATTGGCTTATTTCTGCGTGCTGCTCCGGTAAGTCTATTGACGAACTTTTGGGGACATATTTTTTATTGAAGTATATACGCTTGTATAACCGAAATATCCTTTGTCTATTCACTGAATAATTAGAGTAATTACTGTTTGCACTGGAAAGTTTCTATATACAACTTAATTTCACTGATATCGATAATAATAATTATATTTTGTTTATGTGAGATAAATTATGAATAATTTGTGCTGTTTGCGGCAGACAAAATACTATGCACGCTAAATAACAATATCTTGCATAAATGGCTAATGAGAAGAATAAACTCTTGCAATACATATTTTAGATTTTATTTTACTCACATTGATTGGTAGCAATCATAACAATTTTATTTTATTCTATACATGTAGGATTAACTCCGAATGACATGTGCGGGTTGCCTTTGTCAACTGTAAATTTTAAAATATGACCTTCAGGCAAGTGCAAGTAGGGAGTTGACAAAGTTTCGTAGCAATAGGCTGAATGGTACAGCAACGCAAAAAGAACAAACAAACAAAAACTCATTTTTAAATATTAGATTATGAATAGAGCTTAAATGGCCAGAAAATTCTGAATTTTTCCCATCGAAATATTCATCACTTTTTTTAATTTGACCTAAAGAAATAAAGAAGTAATATTTAACTATTGTTCGCATTTCGAATGGGTTTTTTTTCTCTGTGTTTGATGGGAATCATGATTTAGTATATGTAGATAAAACTTCGGATTGAAAATTCTAAATAGGATTAATCAAAACAATGAAATTAATGAAAGCTAATTTAATCAAACCAATGAAAATGCTCCCCTTTTATACATCATTTAATTTTTAGCTGAAAGAGAATTTTTGGTTTTCCAAACATCACGGAGAATTAAGTGAAATGAAATTAAATCAAAACGTTATGCTTTTCTTTAGCTCCATTCTCGTGAAAATAAGCAAAATCGACCCTAATTAAACAACAAATTTCTAATTGCTTCCTAAAATTTACTAAATTTACAAAATCAACCTAATGAAACAATGAATGTCTTTATTAAACTTTATAGCTGAATCTATAAAGAATCTACTTCAAGTAATCAATCATTTTGTTGCTTTCCCTATCCATATAAATCAGTTAATTAACATTTTATTTCCAAAAGATTTCTGCTATTTTCCTTTCAGACACGATTTAGAGGCCTAATTTTTTTAAAATCATTTTCACTCGGTGATGAGGAAAAAAAATCCACTTTACATTACCGAACTGCGAACAAATAAAGTATACAATTTTATTTGTTTATTAGAATTACCTAAAACTAGAATAAAGAAAAAAAATAATAATCACTAAATTTTCGTAAAAATTATTGCATAAAATATTTAATATTTTTTTCATCTTACTTATTTCGAAGAATGATGTTATACTAAGCACTGAAATAGAAGAATAAAAATGACACAAAGGAAAACTTATTAGATTGTAGATGCACGGAGTGCTTGTGCCGGGTTTAAATAATTACATAAAAATTAGCAAAGGAATAAGTTTTTGTTCTCTGTTCACAGCTTTAAAAAAAAAATATTTAAACGATTATAACGAATAAAAAATTACGAAATGTTAACTAAGCCTTTTTCTTCATAAAAAAATTATAATAAAATTTTATAATTCATCTAAATTATTTTAAATGAACTCGTGTCATTTTTTTAAACTACAGAGTCCATAATTAATTAGCATAAATTGTATAATTTCATGCTAAAATTCATTTTAAATACATAAATATTTAAATATATTTATAAAATTTTATTAAATATATGAAATAGATAGTTATGCCTCATAAATTATGTTTTAACCACTTATGATTTCATTAATTTATACGTAAGATTAAAAGCATAAATATTTTTTTCTTCAAAAACAATCATTTTAAGCTATGATTTCTGATGAACACATATCCAGCAGCGCATACTATAAAAAGCTTCACAAATTTAAAAACAGAGAAAAGCTTATAAAGCAAATATTCTATTAATTCGTTTTCAAGTCATTGGTACGTTCAGAAACGAATAATGAAGTGAGACATCACAGACATATTCTTTAAACTTTTTTTTAATTCATTCATATTTATTTAAAAATTGTAATTATTGGAAGCATAATTCATAAAACTTCTTTTAAAATCACTGCTTAGGAAGGATATCAATTGCTCAAAAAATTAATGAATTTATTACAAACGAAATTCCAATCACGTATTTCGTTCTTCGTCTTTCTTCCCACTCAGATTCTGAACAAAACCGTTTTCGGATTCAAAATGTTAGATAGTTGTTTTATAGATTAATTCTTTTATTTTGCACCAAAATTTATTTAATTGTCACATAGTGCTTACGCGAACAGAAACTTTCATAGGAAAAAGAGAGAGGTATAAGCTAGGGTCGTTTACCTAGAAATCAAAGAACTGAAATTTAATTCATTTTGTATTGTTCCAATATCAGATTTAAAAAATGGCGTATATTTACCAGTCGCATCAGTTATAAATGGATAGGTGAGGTATCGTTGAATTGGATTATATCTCTTTTCGGTTTTGCACAAGCATCAACTTGAGAGATTTTTTTTTTTTTCATTTCAATCTTCGAGCTGAAACAAAACGTTTGGAAATCATTGCAGGTTTCTAGACAATTATATTTGTTTAATGAATGACGTAAACAATTAATATTAAAATAACTGAATTTCTAATGTTGATAACAGCTGTAAAGAGTGGCGAACTTTAATAACGTATACTAATAAAAACCACTTTTTCTGCAACTGATTTTGTCCATATACGACCTTCTAGTGAGTGAAATATCTTTGCAGCTTTTATTACGTAAAAATCAGTTGTTTTTTTTTCAATGCTTTCTGAATTTCTGGCCATTTACTTAATAATTCAGCTTTTGTAGTTTCTTAAGAAAATGTTCTGAAACCTTTTAGATGTTTAAAACATTTTTCCAAGATCTTTCTTCAAAAATGATACAATATTGCAAAATTGTTTTTTTTTTAATTTTATATAATAAATGGAATTATTTTAAAGAAAAATTTATGAATTAAATGCACAGATATGCATTATTATTTCTATCAATTCTGATGAAGTTTATTTTTCACACGGTGGTTCTAAACAAAAATTATTAAAAATATCCTGAACGCTCTTAAACTTATATAAATCTAAATAGTTTCATTTAAAATGTGCTACTTTAAAAAAAATTAGAAAGATATGTTTGGATGAGATCGGTTTTGTCTTCAAAACGTTTTTAAGAACAAACAGATTGTTTTTAGTGTCAGAATTTACGAGTGAATATTCAAGCAACACATTAGAAAAACTAAGAAAGTTTATCGTTGAGAATTTCATTAAATCATCTTAAATGACAAGAGATTATCTTAAACAATACATGTTTTAATTATATATTTATCATAAAAGAATTTTTATATGTCAACAAATATATTTTTTATTATTGCATTAAATTCTGAAAATCTGGATGTCAAAGATTTTTCTTGAATCTTAAAACATTATCGTATTCAAGAAGAATATCTAGAAACATTTAATAAAATTTATGTATACACTATATTTGAAACATTCATGCAGAATGAATGATCAAGTAGAAGTTTAGTTTAGTTATATTAACGTTCCGTTTTAAAGCAACACGAGTGCTATTTTGGGACGGACCTCGTAATTTTGAACCACGGTCCGATGACGAGGACGACACCTGAACTGGCACCCCCCTCTCCACACCACGTCACACCAGCGGGAGGACGTTTGGCCTGACAGATTTAACGTGCAAGAGACCCCCTTACACGACGGTTCTTCGGTGGAATCGTCTAAATCGAGTCTCCAACCTGAAGCTCTCCGGTTCTGAAGCCGAGACCTTACCACCAGGCCACCGCTACCCCATGATCAAGTAGAAAAACGCACGTGAAGATCATTAAAAGACGTACAGAAGATGATCAAGCCTTCACATTACGGAAAACTATATTAATCAGGCATATATCAACCAGGGTCATTTTATTTCAAGCGTGAAATTTATAAACATCAAGCATTGAACTTTTTTACTGCTCCAAAGATATAAAGAAAATAATAAAGATTTAAAATACACTAATTAGATCCAATTTTATTCTAGTTTGTGGACACTTTTAATTTTGGTTCTCAAATTCATTTTATATTGACTGCTTCTTTTAATTCACCTAAAAGTAGTTAGTTAATTGCAAATTAAAGATTGAATAAAGGCCCGTTATTCTTTTGGAAATAATATTAATGTATTTATTGAAGAGCTTCTCCTTCAATTTTCGTTTCTTAATTTGAAGAAGTTAAAAAAGCTATTTTAAACCATCCGCAATAAATATTGCTTATTCTGAAGAATCATGCTGCTCAGTTTCAAACATGAAAGGTTACAGTCGTTTTGGTTTTCTGTGTTCTTAGGAAAATTATGAATTATCTTCCCTGAGGAGTCTTTTTCCCCTTTAAATTAGATTATCAAATATTTTGGGAAATTTACACATCCAGAAATAATGAAATCTAAAACAGTTTTATTTTTTAACATTCCGTAATAATATCCGTAACATTATTAGAATATCTAAGCTTCCCATTCGATTATATTAACACTTAAAAACTCATTTTCCAAATTAAATTTAAAAAAATATCAATGTGTTCATTGAAGTAGCCAGATAAAGGGAAAATATTAATAACATCATAATACACATTTTATATGTTTATTCCGAAAAAAAGCAGGTACCATTTCTTCAATCAAAGCATACCCTTACTATAAATAATTATTGAATAATTATTCTCTAAATAATTATTATAGAAAAAATAAGACACTCACTTATCTCCAAAGTATTTTCATTTTTCAAAAAAAAAATTCTTTAAAGATTTATTTGCTAAACGTTTTCTAAAAATGTGGCACTCATTCAATACATCGGGAAAACAAAATATCATATTATTTGAACAATTTCGACTTCCGACGTTTACTTTTCAAACATTTTCGTTCAAAAGACCATCATACAAAGGTAACGTACATGCAGCTAAATATTAAAAATAAACCTATTGCAAGCGCACAATTTAATTTAAAAATCCGCAATCAAATTTGAAACTTAGGGCATTTAAAAGTTGAGTCTTCTATGAGCAATCTATGAGTCTATGAGTCTGATCTTCATACATTCATGGAATTCGTATTATCTTTCCCACTTCTTTAAAATCTTCATGGTGTATATTATCATTTAGATAATTATATTATGCATACTTTTTACATTAAAACAGGCTTCGAAATTTTTGACGTTTTCATCAGTTATCCAATTTGCTACTTTGAATTGATCAAATAGCACAGCTTTTGAAGTATTTTCATTTATCTGTATAATCTTTTTGAAGCTTTTTCATTAATCTGTATAATTTTTCTTAATAGCTAGAAAGAAAACATTCATGTAAGAAAATAAAGAATTTTTCTTTCTCGAGAAAAAAAATTCTATGTTGTCATGTGGAAATATAGGACTTTCGAAAACAAAAGTGCTACTTTTGCAAAAAGACCGAAACAAATCTATAAGAATAAAAAAGAAATTGAATTTTATACGATTGAAAAAAAGTCTAAAACATGTCTCAAAACAGAAAAAGAAAAAAAAAACGTTGGCGAAATCTTCATCAAAAAGTTAACAAATTATGTGTCACAGATTTTATTACACTCAGACAGTGTGGGAGTTTACCCAAAGGCGGAGAAAATATAGTTTCGTCATAAAATAAACTAAGTGAAGCTTGTAAGCCTAAATTAAATACACAAAAAGAAAAACATTTTCTTTTATCTGACCTTAATAGATATGGTGCGCTCTTACAACTTTGACAAACTGTCATAAAGAAGTTAAATAAAAAAATCCTTCAATTCTAAGAAGATTTGCTGGTTTAAACCATCCAAATGATTGTTCTTTTAAATTTTTATTTATTTGTTTATTTTATTTTTGCGATCGACGAAAATCGAGCTAAATAATGGTATTTTAGACTTTTTAAATTCACAAATCGTGAGAGTAAATTTATTTAAGGTATTTAATTTTTCAATGGAAGAATCATTAAAATATGAATTACAAAAATAAATCGCCAAATCAAAAACGTATTATTTTTCTTAAGAAAAAAGGCTTTATTACTCATATATATAACTATTTTATCACATTGTAAATTTTCTTGGGAAAACAAAATGAAAAAAAAAGAAAAGGAAAAATAACGTGTTTTTTACTTCCATTTGAAATATCAAATCCAGCTGTTTATTCTCTTTTCATTAATTTGGAATAATTTATGACCGTCGTATTAAGGATTTCAATTCTTCGATCCTTAATTTTCCCCCTAATAAGTAGGATTGTGGTTATTATTGTTACTTATGGCACTTTAGTAGCCTGCTGACAGTTGTCTGGCAGCGATTTAAGCCGAGTGAGCATTTCTTGTTTTTTCAATAGTGTCAAGTGCACAACTTAGCTGCCTGAGAGACTTAGATCCTTCCTTCACTCATAAAATAACACAGCAATTAAAAATATTGTTTGCATACTTTTCTTGTGAATAGATATTATGAAATTAGTGTACTTCCTCCCAGTTCAATAGTTTGCACCAAATATTAGAAAAAAGGATTAATTCATCAACAACAGTGAAAAAAATTATATATGAATTTTTGGAGAGATAATTTCTTCCACTAATCAGAAATAATGCGATGAATGAAGAATACGGAATTTTTCTGACTGAATATATAAACAATTATCTTTCCTCGTTAAATATGAAATACCCAAGTGAAAATTCTATTTTTGCAGAAATGGAACTCAGTAAAATTATTTCAGTTTTATGCGTTGATTTCTTGATTTATTTTATCCAACAGTTCAATTATTTTCTACTCAGTTTTATCTTTCGAAAAACTTAAAATTATTTAACACCTCTTAGTAGCACTCGCATTTGTCATTTACTTTGCAAGATAGAATATTTAAATGGTCTTAAAAAAATCCATTGAAACGTGAAATAAGGCGTAAATTGTATTATAAAAATAAACTTTTAATATTCAGTATTATGCATCGGATACTTGCATACAGCCGACCACCCCGCCACCACTGAAAGTAGCAGTATCGACAAGAAATGCATAGGATACTGGTGAATGTTATAGCTAAAATCTATATTGACATCGAAATGTGTCACACATTCTAACACGACAAAAATACCAATTGGATCGTATAGATTCAAATCAATAAAAACTTTTGTATATCTTTCAGTGCGAAAAAATAGCACAGAAGTCAATATATCAACGTTAGCCATTTTCCCATAAAATCTTCTTGAAAGGCATTCTGTAAAGGAGCAGTTTTTGTTAGGTTTGAGAAATAAAATTTAAAAAGTCTCAAATAATTCAAATCAAAACTAAAAGTTGATCTGGAATTCCAAAATTGATTAGTATTGTCTCGAAACAATGAACTAAAGCCCATAAATGAACAAATATTAAAGGAAGTGCCTTATTGTTTAGATTTCAATTTCGAAATATTGGTAAAAAAAGATCACTTCCTCGTTTCATTGAATGATCAAAACAGTGTGAAAACCATGTCACATCGATTCAATTGCATAGATGATTGGAACCGTGCATTTAATTTTTTTTATACTTCTCTTATTCCACAGATATTCTTCGTCCGTTATCTTACAAAAGGTTTCATCACAAGGAAGCTTCTATACTTTATTTCAATTAGAAACAATACCAGATTAAGCGATTATATTTCTATAACGTGTGGTAAATGTATCAGTTACTTCTCTGATTGAATTACAATACTGCTATTAATCACCAAATCACTCCTAACCAGAGAGTAACACTCAGAGCAGGAAAAGTGTTAGCGTGATGTAAGGCGTAAGGAGACAAGTTGAGTCATGGTCAGTTAAGCACGAAATCACTTTTCCCTTTTGTACTACAATACCTTTTGCTTTCCAGAAGGGTAGCCATTCATTGAAGAGTGGTTAGAGTTGGAAAAGTGTTGGAAACTTATTATTTCCTACACGAGTGGTCAAAACATCATTTCACGCTTCGTTTTTACAGTCATGGTGATACATATTTCGTTAGACGTGCATATTTCATTGCTTTAGAAATCCAAAATGTCAATTTCTTTAGCCCTGTTTCCATTACAGCAAATTTAAAATTTAAATTTTCAGAAAATCTTTTAAGTGCGAAATCAGACTAATTAGAGCATATATTTAGAGGTCGTTGCCGCAAAGGATAATGAAGTGTTGTACATTTAAATTTATTTAAGAATAGTGATTGCGAGATTTTTTTTTTTTTGAATTAATGACTTTCCCTTCAGATAGATATGCATCCTTGGAGTTAATTTCCTGAAACAGTCTGTACGAATTTAGAATAGGATCGAAACAAATTTTAAATGCGTCAATTTTGAGTCTAATTATCGAATTTTTTATTTCAGATAGAAGGAAATTTAAAAAAAATTTAAGTGTAATGAAGTATAGCAGGAGGAAATCAGCGAGAATTAAGAAAAATCATTATCCTTACGCATTGTGATTTGTCTTCCACTTTGTGTCCTTGATATTTTTAATAACCTTAAGGTTATATTTGCAGGGGGCACGAAGTGGTGTTATGTTATGAATTCACTAATAATATCAAAAAAAGAAAACACTGTAGTATATTAGCTGCAAAATGCATGCAAGATTTGTAGTTCCAAAATAAACATTGCGTAGCGGTTAATAAATTTTAAACTGCAATTTCGATTTGAATTGGTGAAATAATAAATTATATCTATAACATTCTGACAGCTTTGAAGCAATTCTAAATTGGTACTTTATTTTAAATAATGGAATGAATTCTAATGATATCATAGTCACATGAAAAATGTAACTATCGTTGTCATCCAATATATAGCTAGAGTGTTTTAAACAAAAGTTTGTAATCAATCCTTGTATTTACCGCAAGATAAACAATGGTTTCCCAAATTATATTGGCTTGGTATATTTGATATGTATCAGTTGAAAATTTATTGACTGCATTCATGCACTTTTCCTTCAAAACTGCTTAGTTACAATAGATACTATAAGGATTTAAGCATGATTAATTGTAATGCTAAAAAATTTCAGTTAATACAAATCATCATAGACAGTTAAAAATAGTTATGCGTCAAGAAACAAAAGTAATCTTGTTTTTCTAATAATATTATAACTACTCACATAAATGCCAACATTAATGTTCTGCTGAAAGAAAAAAAATATAAATAATTTTGGTCTTTGTATTTATATTCAACGTAAGCTTTAAAAAATGTTGTAAGCAATTAAGAAATTGAAATTGATATTTAACAATAATTTCTATACATTTCATATTATGATAATTTAAATAAGGATACAAATTCAGACTTCAACCTAGCATTTTTGTATTTAATATACGAGGAATTATCCCAAAATAAGTTTACATACAGCAGTACTAGAAAAGTAGAAATTATGTATGGGAATATGGAGAAATATGCCTAGAGTGGAGACAGATGGCTTAGTTGTCGTAGACCGGTAGATTAAACTGATAATGTCAGTACTGAGATCTGAAAGACTGACAGTAATGACAAGACGTTTAGAGAAGTGGTATCACACAAACATACGAGCCGTAATACGATTTATGTGGACCAAGAATGTGTACTCATCAGACTTTCACAGACAAATCATTGAAGTTTATGGGGGAGAAGTAATAAATAGAAAGAAGGGACGGTTTTTGAAGCGGGCAGAGTGCTAGTGAGAAACTGCAATATGGAAACGTTTAGGTGGGATCTCTGGAGCCCCCTATACAGTCACTATTTGGCTCCCGGTGACCATTTTCTTTCCCCAGTATTGAAGAAACACTTCTCCAAAACACGATTCATATCAAACGGTAATGTTCAAAAAGCTGTCAAGCATTGGCTCAGTAACCAGAGACCTGATTATTAAAAAGACGGCTAAACAAATTGGTCAAGCGACGTGATAAATACCTCAACAAATAGGTTATTATGTAGAGAAGTGACTGCTACATATCTTTCTTAATTGCCATTTGTATCCTGGGTCTATTGTTAAGGAAGCATTTTTCCTTTGCTTTATAAACATTTTTTATCATCCCTCGTAAACATCTCCATCTCTAATTTTGCATCAATTCATCTTTATCTTAGTAATCCAGCAGACTAAATTGCTGTATAATTTATCAATTAATTGCTGTGTTACTTTATAATTTAATTACCTCACAAATAATATGTAGCTCACCTTGTTTATTTCAAAAGACTATTAACATCAAGTATCAAAAGTAATCATTGATTTAACCATTATTAAATCCCTTCGCTAGCAAAGTTAGTTTATTTTTAAAAAATTATATATAAAAATAAACCTCTCTCGTAAGGTGTGAGAGTTATTGTCGCAAATTATGGCTCTCAGATTTCAGCTATACCAAAAAATTTAAACTTAATGATCTAATAAAATCTCTCGCTCTCTGTATATATATATATATATATATATATATATATATATATATATCGAAAACAGCAGGCGCAATTATTTATGTTATTGTGATGCCACATAATGTATTGACTCTACAATGTAAAAATTAGTTTAAAAAGAAGGTAAAAAATAAAATTTTAAACTTAAACTAGTAAAAGTATCGACATATGATATACAATTATGAGTAAATTTTCAGTTGAATTACACACTCCATTACATTCCTAGAATACTAACCTGCGTAAATTTTACTCAGCGAATACATATATTTTTCTCAATTTTATTACTAAGTTATATTAAATGAACAATTTCAAACGTATTCTCTATGAATATACGTTTAAAATTGTTATTATTATAAGAAGGATTATTTTTAAATATACCTTAAACGTAATCTAAACGTGGAGTTGATAAATTTCCATTTATATAATATTAAAACTTGGAATATTACATATTTAGTATGAATGTATTAGATGTGAAGGATAGCATTCCTGGGTTCAAAGAGATTTATGGTTATCATAATGCATTATAATTTTTTATTAGAAAAAAATGATTTCTAGATCGAATTTATTATTGAGATGATATTTTTCATAAATAAAATTATATGAAAAGTACATAATTAACTTGAAAATATGAGATCATGTTCATAAAAAGGGTCTGATACATTTTGCCATTCTCAAAAATTTTCTATTAAAAATAATGACAAATTTGCAAAATTGTTTTTATGAAATTAGAAAAATATTGACAATCCAGTCTATATTCAATGATTCTCAACCAGCAGGAGTGATCCTCCGCAACTTTCTCACTTTCACAAAAATTTTCTCAAGATTTTTTCCCTGCCCCCTCATAAAATTGCAACCCTTGGTTAGGTCCCTGTTGCCTTAGATGGCGTTGACGAACTATAGTTACGAAAAAATAGATCATTGTGGATAATTTAACATTATTATTGAATTTCTCGCGCTAATATATATTACGAAACAATTTTTCAGATTAAGTAAAAGCAAAATTTGTCACAGGACTACAGGTGTAGTCACATGATCACATACTGTAGTTCAAGATTTTAGGACGTTGCGTTTTTAGAGTTATTATGTTTACATACATGCAAAAGTACAGGCCTACTGACCGTCAGCCCTTTGATATGTTTAGTTCAGAATTTGATATTTTAAAGGCTAAACCTATGTACCAAATGTAATTTATCTTACTTACAATATTTTGCTGTTATCCTGTTCAGCTGAATTCTGACAGCTGCATAGACAGACTTCCAATGAATGCATTTCGTCAAAAATTTGACAGAAATCTTCAAATTTTGTCTGGAATCTATACACTAAATTTTATTCGTCTAGTTCACAGAGTTTTTAAGTTATCATGTTGAGTCAGACAGACATAATGCTAACATACGGTTTTTTGAAACTCAGAAAGGTCTGACATGTGGGGATTCTTCAAAATCTCGGGTTCGAATAGGGATATGTTAGGGGCCATTTTTGACAGGCCCAGTGATGAAAAATATTTATCTGGGGGGGGGGGTCTTTAAATTCCTGAAAAGAAAAGAAAATCTCTTGGGCCTTAATCAGGGCCTTAAATAAGATGGAGTATATATGTGAGATTAATTTTTTTAATAATTGTGGGCTGTCTAGGAATGCAACAAACGCAAAAACAAGTGCCATATGTTGTTTTCCTGTGAGCAACATGTGAGTGCCAGTTAAATGTTCAGTCTTTCTATTAGATCTATTGCTATGATTCCATGATCTTCCTTCGCTATCACAACAGTGGTATGGTTGTCAACTTTCGTTAGAGTAGTCACTGGTACAAAGACTCGCCTTCCTTTCAAACCAATAGTCTTTTCTCTTTAAACTTTTTAACCATCTTATACCTGTGTTATAGAGAAGGACATGATTGTGGTAGCAAATATAAGCTTCAATAGAAAAACTTTTAAGGAAAAATAAAATTCCAAGGATTGTTGCCCATCACATCCGTTATTGGTGGAGACAAAATTATTTGCAAAAACTAGTTCAACGCTTCAAACAATGAGCACTTGCCAGACTGCCATGTCCGTAACAATGTCGTTACAACATGAAAATTCAAATTTCAATTTCAATTCATTCAAGATTTCAAGGTGAAACGCACCGGATATATTCTATGGAGAATAAAAAATGCTAAATGTAAATGATTTGAGAAACTCTATTTCGGATAAATTTATTTTAATATGTTTCAGTTGTATTTATATGTTTAATATACTATTTTAATATTTGTGATACTGAATAGAAAAATTGTACTTCTTTACTTAATTAAAAATAGCACTTGTTTTAATTTCTTGTATTTTACAAGAAGAAGGAAAAACACCAAAATTTTTCATAAAGAATAAAAAATAGGGCGGAATTTTTTTTTCTCCGTTAAGAGGGGTTATGATCTCATGTTTACTACAGATATGTAAAAAATGATCTATTATTTTCTTTATTGACTGCGAAAATTTTGGATTTTTCTTCCTCGTAAAATTTTAAAAATTGAAATAGATGGCTTTTTTTGTAAAGGGACAATATATTAATTTTTATAGTTTGAATAAATCTCTTCTAATTTCATTTTTATTCACTTATTTATTTTTGATTCTATATAATACATTTATTTCACATGAATTGATTTTCCATAAGTTTTACAATTAAAAGAATTTAAAATTAATTTGATATAATTACACGAGAGAATCAAAAATGCGTAAAAGAACAGGACAATAAAATATCTAAAACTGTAAAAATCAGATGTAAAAAGTATTTTTTTAAATCTCCCTAAGTTTATGAGCTATGCGGCAATGTGATTTAACACAATACTCCTAATAAGCTTGACTAATAACCTGAAGTTCTGAATTTAACTACGTTCAAGTTGAACGCAACACGGATGAAGCAGTTTTTTTAACTCATAAACTAAGGTAACCAACACAGTAGTAAAAAATAGGATTAGTTTTAACAAAACTGGATTGATCAGGCACTTAAAATTTTAATATGTTGCTCCAAGTTTATTTCCGTTGTCGTTTTTTGTCTAAATGAATATGGAGTTCAGACGTCCTAAAAATTTTAAGGGTTGTTATTCTGGGAATAGGATTTAAAGTAGACAGCCAAGCGAGTTGATTTTTAAATCTGTGTTTCGTTAAACTCAGGTTCCGATTGGCATTTTTAAATAACTATTGAATAATATTTAATATTCTTTTTCGTAAAATAACAATGTTAAATTTATATAAAAAGAATGTTATTCTTCATTCTATTTTAATGAAAGATAAAAGAATCAATAACAAAATGTACAAAATGATATTTTTTAATAAAATTATCATATATCTGGGATTAGCTGTGATAAGGTTTTTATAATTTTTGTCTAGGATTGCGACCATATCAGAGATTTGTCTCGAATTTCAATTCGTGTGTTTTAATTTCAAGTAAAATATTTAGTTTTATAAAAGTTTTTGAAAAAAAAAGTTTTAAAAAAATTTTGCACACATGAAAATAATAAAAAATGTAATATAGATGAAAGTTAAATAATTAATCCTCACTTGGCTTTGAAAAATTTATTGTTTGCGGAACATTTCGCTTTTCTTAAGACGAATTCTATAAACAATTATTTGTCTCAAATTATACAAAACTGGAGATAACTGGGAAATTATTTATTTCAAATTTTAAAAAAAGCTAAAGAAGAAAACTTCTTCCCAGTTTTAATTATGCATAGAATATGACTATTCTGTCTCCTGTTTCTATCGTCTTCTGTAATTGTGTAACTTAAACGTGTAATATCTTATCGTCTTTGTAAAGAAATTATTGTAGATCTCCTTCTTGGCCCTGCCCCAATTATCGTGATTCCTTTGATTATTATTTATTTCTGCTAAATATTTAATGCGTAAATATTTAAAACTAAACGCAAGCTCATTCTATCGTAGTGTACCTGTAAAATAACAAGAATCAGTTACAAGCTCATCCTTCACCGTGTTAATAACATTCCTGGTTATATTTTAAAAACACATCGGATATTTTATTTTCACTTAGAAATTAAAAGGGCGAGAACAGTTTATAAACATTAAATTTTAAAAAAATTATGTTTAAAAAATGATTTTAAAATGTTTTTGTCGATATTACATATCGAGTTTATATCTCCAAGAGTAAATAAGAGGGTAGAAAATCCCTTTTGAATTTAATTATGCTTCCTGTGATTATTAAATCTCACAAAAAATATTTATGGAATCATTACATTTTTATAATCTTACATCATCAAGCTAGATATTTCTGAGAATAAGAAAAAGAACAACATGTTTTTATAGAATGTTAAAAACCTTCCTTGAGACGCTGCATTGATAGTTATCAGGTAAATGGAGTAAAAGAAGGAGCAATTTAGTAAATACCTGAAGAGTTTATCAGTTATTATATTTCTGGATTTTATTTGTATCTATTCTTCTTAATCATAATATAATATTTATTTGAGGTTCATGTGTGCTAGATTTTGATATTTAAATATAAAAATTATGCTTGGTGCGCTATAAATTACACGTTATCATGTCTATAAATAACTAGGTGAATGAGATGCACTGAAGCTATTTAAGATAAAAAGATATTAATTAATTAAAATCATACATGTTAAAGAAAAATTCAGAACACGTATATTAATATACGGAATATATATTTAGATTAATACCTGTAAAGTTTTGAAACAATAATGATATGCCAAAAATTACTGATTTCTGCATGTTCATAAAAATTCTTAGAGTCCCCGGAAGTTATTTTTTTCCGAATATACGTTTTACTTTGGCATTGTCACCCTTATATTCTTTTCATGGAGGGACATATCAGGTGTGGACATGAGAAGATGCTTGAAACAAGTTTTTTTTTATCTTTTTTTTGTCTAAACAATAATGATGGTATTTCTCTCAGAGCCCATCATCGATGACGGATCGTACCTCTGAATGAGAAGCTGGTGCATGAATTGAATGAGGATTGTTTTGAGACTATCATAGAGCCTGGTATCACTTGTTACAACACGGTCATACCTAAAGTCAGTCAGTCTCATGATTTCTTTAGATTATCCTTCGTTGGCTAATTTTTTATTGTTTTTTTTTCTCTTTGTAAAAAAATCACAAAGAACATAATCAACTTCTGATAATCTTCAATTATTTTATTGTATATAACAAAAGAAAGAAAATTAAGGAATTATCTTTTTTAGCAAATACTTTTCTTCCATAGCGCCATTTTTTTTTTTTTTCTTAATTTCTGGAATGCACAGGACCGAAATTTAGTGGCACTAAGACAGAACAGCGACAGTAATTTATCCAATTTGTATCTCCAAATCCTTCTCCTCATACTTGAGCTCAAGGTAAAGAATATATTTTCATCAGAGGTAATCGTCTTACCTCATTATTCAGACAAGCCTGTAAGCTAGAAATAGACAAATGTGATAGAGTAGATAATGAAAAAGAAAATTATGCAGAGTAGTAAAACCTAAGATCATTGCGGAGTTACTCCTGTCAGTTTCGAGTAAACAGAAAGAGAGTCGAGATTTTTTTCGAAAAGCATTTGTAACATAAACTATTCTAAAGAAAGGAATCCTAACCTTTCTATAATAGCTAGTTGTTTTTGATTGAAACAAAATTTAGAGCAAGAAAACGAAACACATTATACAATACATAAAAAAATGCTAGTGGAGTTATATTTTAAACATAATCATCTGACTTCTAAACACATTTTGATTTCGGTCTTTCACAAGGTGCGCGGTAAACTCCAAACTAAAAACGGCATGGTATTTTTGTCGTGCATCAAGTGAACATGGAAGTAATCCCAGGCCAAAAAAGTGGATTTTTATATTCGAATATATTTTAATTTTGTTAACTTTAATAAAATCCTTTCTTTATCTGATTTAAAGGTCTGGTATTGACTAATATTTTAAAAGAAAAGGCTCAGTTAATGGATTGCGATAAATAATCAAGTTTGAAAAGGAAGAAAGTTTACTAAATCCAAATAATTCAGAATCAAAGATAAAATTTAACAATTTAAAAATTTAAAAAATTCAATGAATTCCAATCACTCACATTGTTTATATCCGAAAAGTTAATATCATATAAAATGCACCAAATACCTTTTGAAAATTTGAAGTATATATTGATATAAAAACGATATTAAAAGTTTATTCTGAAAATGCTTATTCTAATATAATAGCAAAAATCTAATTTAAAAATCTTGATGAGAAAAATTGAAATATCTTCTGACGCATTAAATAGAACAAACAATTTAAATATAATTTTTCTGAGTGATGGAGGTAGTTCACATGTCTTCGTAATCCTATTTCAAACACACACAAGTTCAAACATTAGATGATATCTAACTGCATATTGTCTCTAGTTGGTCTATTATTTAATTTTCTTCTCCAAATATACTAAATGGATTTCAAACTTTGTTGCCATATTTTGAGTCCATTAAGTTTTTGAGCCGACACAATTTAGATCATTCAATCATAATTTTGCAAAAAAGTTTTGCTTTCCTGGATCCCATCGCATGTGGGTATTTCTGGAAATGAAATCGCAGATACAGCACTAAGTCAGCGAGCGTCAATTTGCCCCAACGTCTTTCTTATAAAGATATGCGCACAACTATAATTCGTTGGTGCTATCGCCAATGGCAAAATCAATGGGACATGGAAACTAACAACAAGCTCCATTTTATTAAACCACAATTGGCCAACTGGTCTTCAAAACTAAGTAGACGCTATGATGTAATTTTATTCCGACTACGTATTGGTCATACTCGCCTGACACATAGATTTTTACTTTTTTCCGAACCTCCCCCAATATGTGATGATTGTGGAGTTATGTTAACTGTTCGTCACATTTTAATAGAATGCACCCGCTTTATTGACCTTCGGCGTAACTATTTTAAATCCAACAATTTTAACTTGGATTTTTTATTGGGTGAGACTCATCACCCACACATTTTCTTATATATTAAAGATGCGGGAATTTTGCATGAAGTTTAGTCTGGTTTTAATAATTTTCACCCTTTTTTAACATTTGAGTAGTTTGAACACAAGCAATTACATTTTTTACAATGCAAAACTAATTTTAATTTTATCTTAATGGAGAAATTTTACACTGTTTCGGCGCAGTATGTTCTATATCAGGATCTTGCGCCAGAAACTCAAATCCAAATCCAAATATTAAAAGTATAAAATTTATTCTTCTTAAAAAGCACTTGATTGTAATTTTGAGCAATAAACATCAATTTTTAAAATTTACTAGAAATGGTTTGATAATACAGCCAAATATGTTAATAAAGTTTGTTCTATTTAAATATGATCTTCCTCTTTTGTTGAATTAATGGACAACAGAGCCTCTCAAACATTAAGTTTTTCACTTTTTTTTTCCTTCAATTCTTCATTATTCAAAGTGCTATCATAAAGATTTCAGAATTCTAGATCAGTGTATGAAATAAAAACATCAATCAGCCCAGAAAAAGGAGAAAAATCCCATCGGATTCAATGAATGAATAGTCTGATTTTATGGATTACTTCTTACTTTATCCCCAAGAAATATTTCCTTCCTCTATTGACAAAGTAGGCCCATGAATATCCTCGGGTGTCTTATCGCGTTATTATTTCCCTTTTGTCGGAAAATACGACACGAGACAAAACAATGCATATCCGTTTCTTTTGAACTCATGTAACAAGAAAACGGTTTCAGCCATTCGGGCCATTGAGACGAAGTAGAGCATTTAAGTTGTCGCATCGTCAACCGTAACATGCGTCATGCTGGTTCTCTTATTTATTGGGTTAGATATGAAATACAGTACTTGCATATTTCGTTGTAAAGAAAGTTGTGAAAAAAATGAATTAAAATGATTGAGTTAATTTTAAAAAATTAATTGTGATATTTAATTAAGATGGATGATGTTTTGGTATCCAACTTTTACAGTTGGAAATAAGCAGTAAATATTTAAAAAACTCAACAAATTAGCATTTTTTTAGTTCAAATGAGATCAAATGGAAAATCTAACTCCAAGAAAAATTTCACCTGAAATTTATCAGTTTCATTTCTTGGTTATTTGAAACAAGAATCAACCAAAATAATATTCTTAAATTAAAAAAAAATCCCTAAAACTATGCAGAAAAACAGAAAATTAGTAACTCATGCTTCATTTCTCAGAAGAAATTTCTCGAAAAGACGCTAGACTGACGGATAATATAAGTAAAAAATTTTGAAAGATACACTGTTTCATAATGATTTATAACTAAATTATATTGTCTTGTTTTGAAGACGCACGAGAATTACTTGGGACAACTTTTATGATTTCGATAAAAATAATACCTGAAAATTTATCTAATTCTCTAACATTCTACTCTAAAGAGAGGACATTATCTAAAACCATATTTAATGTAGAATGATCATATGAAAAGCATATCTTCAGAATAACTCGAACAAGAAATTGTGTCTCTGTTAACAGCATAACATGCATAAAATGTAATAAATAGTTCAAAAATCATTTGGAATTAAAGAGTGTGACTGCACACAAAAATGTTTCTATATTTATAAAGAAGAATGAAGTTAGCCTCTAATATTAATAATATGTAATATGATAGATTTTTTTCCTTTTTAAAACAGCTGAAGAACTGTTTTTTGGACATACCTTGCAATTTTGTGTCATTATCACATAATAAAGATAACTGAATCGGATCTCCACAGTTCATAAATTTTGCAATAACACTGACGCACACGAAAAATTAACTGCCATTTTAATAATTTTAAAACAATCATTATTTTACTTTTCATAAGGCTATTAATTTTGGGAGAAAAAATTATACATATTTGTGAGATTTATAATCAGTTTGTCAAACTAAAAAAATTAGTAATTAAGACTAAAATTTACTAATTGCAAAATTTATGCTACAAAAGATATGATAAAATTTTCATAATCCTTTCTTTGAATGACTACAGAAATTTAGATGCTTCGAAGCTAATTTTTAAATTAAATTTCCATCAATCATTGAATTAATTAATTTAAGTTTATTGATAAATTCAAAACTTATAAAAAAATGTTTAACGAAGAGATGGCACGGTTGGACTGCACACATTCAGCGATACATCAGTGATAGGTTCTAGACAGTTATCAGACGATGTACATTTTGAGTGCCTTCTATTTGTTTTACAATTTAGCAAATTCGTCAATTCCATCGCGCTTTTGAAGGATTTGTATCACCCATGTCAAGGAATTCTATTTAAAATTAACATGCTATTCATCATCCTTTACTTTGTCAATGAATGGTAGTATCTATTTAAGGATTCAAATGCTAGAAGTTGCTATATTAGTCGCAATCAATACTTGCTAGTATTTTAATTTCTCTCAAACTTGAATCATCTACAACTGAATTCCACTTCTGATTTTCCTCTTTAACTCTTGAACTAACTTTTACCTCCCCTCCCATGTGACCTTGACCGGTCGAAAGTCTGAAGGAAATACGTGGGCCAGAAGTTATTATACCTCCTACTCTCACTTGTTTTAATGCCACCGCAGTAGCAAAAATAATTTTTTAAAAAAAAGCTGACAACATCCAGAAAGTCCAAAAGTTTGAAAAACAAACCTAGTTAATCCCCAGCTGTTTCTTAGAAATTTATATTTCTCCGTCAGTGCCGGATACGATCTCAAGTAGTCAGAGCTCCAACTCTTAGAATGTGGTATCCAGCCGTGCAATCCTCCGTACAACATTTTTTATAAGACAAATAAGAAACTGACAGCGAACCCAAGGAACGGTGTTCTTTTAAGTTTATAAGGGTGTTGACAGTACTTGCAATCAACTAAGGCGTAGACTGAAAACTGTGGGTGTCAGACCATCTGCTGAGACCTGTGATAAGGCGGCAAAGAATCATAGGAAAGGTGGATAAAATATTTTTTTCTTATGTCATTAACCTATTCACTGGGTGTGGGTTTAAAGAATTGTTTAGATTTCACGACACTCCGCATAAAATAACTGTTAAGTATGAAGATTTTAAGTGGTAAGTGAATCTTCCCCTGTTGTGTGCATTGTAATGAATGTTTTGTAAAGATAATTTGCCGAAAATATTAGTTTCTACAAATGTTCCTATGCTGCTTGTGATCTTTAACATGGTTTCATGTCAATGACACAGTCCAGGTGTTTGAAACTACGTAAAGGTCAAATTCCAAGCTGTTGTAACTTTGAAAATATTACTGCTCCACAGGCTATGTATAGATTCAGGTGTTGGCAGCTAACAATTCATAATAAATTTCGATGCAAATATTCCTCATTTTATGTTCATTATATAATTATTTAATTTTATTTTACCCATTCTCTAATTGTGGCTTAGAGAATTGCTTGAGTTTTACAACTCATGCGTGAAATAATTTCTATCATAAAGATTTTACATTGAGAATCATTCTTTTCTTGAGCAAATAATAATCGGAAGACAGTAAATATTAATCTCTGAAATCCCTAGCAATTGTTTCCATTCAATTTACATTTCTTTTGGTGTAAGGGTCATATTTCATAAACATTGAATGTTTGTCAGTGTTTATTTCACAATTTTGTGAAAAAAGTATTTCATAAAAGAAATATCTTGTTTGAAATTTTCAAGTAAAATTCTATTAAAATATCTGAAGTATTTTGACCGTCATATCATTTTTTATTAAATAAATCTCTAATGGAGAAAGAAAACGGTATTCTGAGCTTGGAATTTTCTTAATAAACAATCATATGAGAGAACGTGTTATGCAACTAAACAAAAGAGAGCGACTCTTTTATTGAACCAAAACTGTTGAGGAAAAAAATGAACATTCTCTGGTAATTCTTCTGGGGCCGCAGTGGCCTGGCGGTAAAATCTCGGCTTCGGAACCGGAGGGTTGCAGATTCGAGACTCGATTCCACCGGAGAACCTTCATGTGAGGGGGTCTCTTTCACGTTATATCTGTCAGGCCAAACGTCCTCCCT
The DNA here is from genome assembly GCA_026543055.1 of Argiope trifasciata. NCBI lineage: Eukaryota > Metazoa > Arthropoda > Arachnida > Araneae > Araneidae > Argiope > Argiope trifasciata. The sequence goes on from JAPMOQ010038391.1 coordinate 375,349, forward strand.
CTGGTGTGGCGTGGTGGGGAGAGGGGGGTGCCAATTCAGGTGTCATCCTCGTCATCTGATCTTGGTTCAAAATTACGAGGTCCGTCCCAAAATAGCCCTCGTGTTGCTTTCGAACGGGACGTTAATATAACTAAACTAAACTAACTGGGAATTCTTCTAGTAAATATTGAAATTGATTATTTTTTATAATATTTTAAAAGTACATATAATCAAAATTGTTCATTACTAAATGCAATAATTTCACTAATATTCAATCTGAAGGTAATGGTATGCGTGCATTTTTAATTCTGAGGAATTCTTACCTATGGCATTTAGTTTGTTTAAAAAACTCCCTATTATTAAGCAAAATGTTTAACTTACAGAGTTTCTTTTTGTCAATGAAATAAATATTTAACTTTATCCAGTAGGTAATAGAGACATTTTTCAAAAAAATATATACAATTAAAGCATGCGAATATTTTTGTGAAATAGTCAAGTACAAATAACAAAAAACACCCCTTTTATTCAATTTATTCATTTGTACTTAAACTATGACTGCTATTGACTAGAAATCATCTATGTACACTTAAAGATAACAATGTTAAATTTCTGCCCAGATAAAGTTAAAAACTTCTTCATTGAAACCTTGATTGGGACTTTTGAGATTTAACTTTATTTAACTGAGATTTGAAAATGACGAATACCATTCATTCCAACATTTCACGCTTGACATAAATGACATAAAATTTCTGAGTAATTACGAAATTAAAAACGCGTCAGAAAAAAATTCATATTTTTCTTTTCATGTCAATGTTTTTATGTAACTCAACAATGCAGCTATATTGAATTAATAGAAGAAAAGTCACGTGCATGCATCAGAGCTTCAAATTAACACAAAATCACTCTTGCGTTTTATAGCTAAATTGTTGCTACACATTTCAAACATAAAACCTCATTATTGAAAAAAAAAACCTCATTACTGAAAATTCTTGAAATATTACATTAATTTTAATTCAACACATGCATAGAAATGACATAATAGAAACTGTCATATAAAATATGAGAGGGCTTTTTTATGACTTCAGTTTCATTGCAATTGCGAAAAAAAATTCTCATGCTCCATTTCTATTGATATTTTAATTTCTCAAGATCTAAAAAGCGTTGTTTTAATTGCTGGGGAATGTTTTATACCGTTAATTACTAGGGCATATCGCATGAAATGCATTGGAAACTACTAGCTACTGGCTCTTGAAATCGATTCAGGAACTGCGCTGTTGGAGGACAGTAGACAAATAATAGATTTGTCTAATTAAATATTCAAAAATATACCGAATGATAACTGAAAAAAATATTGTTAAGAATTTTTTTATTGGACGGAATACTAATCCTCCAAAAATACCTTACAGCCAGTGAAACTAATATAAACTTTTTTTAAAATCTGTATTTTTAATAAGTGAGAATTTAAAAATTTTAATTTGCGAAGAGGAAAGGATTTTTAAAATAAATAAAAAAGGTTCTGAAAATTCCTTCTAATCGTATTTCACAGCAAGAATAAACAAAACAATTTAATTTCTTACCAAATATCTTATATCCTATGTTATCCAGAAGGAACTTTGGTCCTTAGAGGAAATAAAAATAAATTCCAAAAGAACTTCAAAAAACTTTAAGACTTCAGAAAGAAACCAGATATATTTCAAAAAAATATCGGTAAAAGCAATAAAAAATTAGAATAAAACTATGGAAGTAAAATTGAAATCTATGATCTCAAATTTCAAATTATCATGTTAGAGCATTATAATATATATTTTCAATTTCAATTTTTCTACCTGGCAAACAAAGTTTTGGGCCTCGAGCGATTTTGAGATGAAAAAAACCCATCCTTTTTCTAAATATCAACGCGTACGTAATCTGATAATCTCCTGATGGTTTCAAACCGGTTTAAATTGGTTAATGACTTAAAATAATTAAGACAATTTTTAAGATTTCTGATAATGTATAGTTTGGAAATCAAGTTATAACTCTAATTGGCGGCAAATCGCTGCCTGCATTATTTTCTAATAACTTATTTTAATTAGTTGAAATTATCCATGAAACAACAATCTTAATCGATTAAACAAACACTATTTTAACTTGTTTGATTTATTTTCAAAAGAAACACGTTGCACGAGCTAGGCAATAACACTGTGATTTCCAAGGAAAATATTACAACAACAGATGATATATATTTCAAAAGCTATACAGTGAAAGTCAACTCCAAAATAAAACTACTTTAGCAGACAATAGATACAGGGTGGCCATAATTAAACTGACAGTGCTCACAGTGTTCTGTAGCGCGATCTATTTGCGAGAATGATGCCACATTTTGTAGGAAGATTAAACAAGACGGGGAACGAAGAATTTTGCGAAAAAAAATTTGTTCCAAAAGTCACAGCTAGGAGAATATGTGGAGCTGTGTAATACAAAATAGAGTGTTAACAAATGCAAATCAATACAGAAATAAAATTACCTTTTATTTTGCACATTTGCTGATTTAGTTCAAGTGCAATTTGGCAGCACTTTTTAAAAAGCGAAAAATTTACATAAACACCGATAAAGTCTCTTTATATGATTTGAATGCGCAAAATAAAAGATAATTTGATTTCCGAATTGATTCGCATTTGTTAACACTCTATTTTCTATTACACAGCACCACATATTCCCCTAGCGGTGACTTTCGGAACTAACTTTTTTTTCGCGGAATCCTTCGTTTCTCGTTTTGTGTAATCTTCCTACAAAATGTGGCGTTATTCTCTCAAACAGACGCGCTAGAGGACACTGTGAGCACTGTCAGTTTAATTATGGCCAACCTGTATTTCAAAAGTTATACTGTGAAAGCCGACTCCAAACTAAATAAAAATTATAAATAGTCAATTTGGTGATTACGCATTTTGAGACTGCAACAATTTGTTGCCTTCACATTTTAAGGTTCCAAAAACCTCAAGCGAAAACAATATCATGTTTTCACATAATAATAAGCATTAAATATAATTTTGGTGTAGGAGATTAAAATTGAAATCATGGGCATTTTATGTTGCTCTGTTCACTTAGCTGATAAATAATTGCATGCGAGTTTCATTCCTCATAGAAAAAAAGAGAAAAATTAAAATTATATTTTTCTCCTAATTATTTGAAACTTGCCTCTCATACATAAGTAAGTAAAAGCTACCTTATAGTGCAAAGATCTTTCAAAAAGATTTATATTAAAGAATCTGGTTTCATTTCCTTAATATAAAGAGAAATTCCCGAAGTGAACTGACAAAATGCAACTAAGAACGTTTTTATAAGAATACATTCGGTATACTATTTTGCGTATATTGACATTTTAAGAGCAACATTAACTTAGAACACAAAACTCTCTTCTATAAAATTTATTATTCCCCTTACTGTAAAAGCTTATTTAAAAAATTTACTTCTGAAACAAAAATAGATCAAGTGCAGAGTAAATAAAATAAAAAAAATTATAAATCATTTCCTCTCGGAAATTGTTCTGAAACTGTAAATTAAAATATTAAAAAAAAAACTTTTGAAGTCGTTTTACTTTCTCGTGCACGAAATATGCAAACAAATTATTGTAAGCTACAAAAAAATCCGAAATCAAGATTTTGAAGAATGTCCGTGTTTCAGAATGAATCCGATACACCCGATACACTTGGTGTCTCTCTGTCTGAAACAAGGAAACTCAAAAATGGCTTGAACTGGGTGGATGAAATTTGGTGCATCGGCTTGAGAAAAAATTTAAATATTTCTATCAAATGTTGAAAGAAATCAACAACTCGCCGGAAGTATGCATCTCTGGCCGTTCGAGGACAAGTGACACGATGTTGCAAAAGGAGGTACATAGATTTACCATTTAAATTTTGATTCTTATCAAACTTTGTCAGTCTGTCAGAGGATGGAATATTAATAAGCCAGTAACAGCCACTTAACTTTGGTGATCGCTTTTGTCTAGTGGATATGCTACCTGGCTGCAAAATGTAAGGTCACGAATTCAATCCTTGGCTGAATTCAATATACATAATGGAGCTACGCTACAAATACCATCCGCCACATTGTTTCATGTATCGCTAGCATACCGTTAATAATATACAAGTATATTTACTAGAGAGTGTCTGAAAATTTTTAGGGGGATACAAAGTATCTGCATTTATTAAATTTTTATTACTTATATTTTTTTCTATCCTAGAAATAGCAGGTGATTATAAAAGGATAAAATTTTGGATTTATGCTTTGCATTATATTTCGTTTCTTTTTTATCAAATTTTCTTAAATATTAAGTCTTCGAATTATCTGAGATATTTTGTGCAATCGCAAATCTTAAAAAAAGTTAAAATAAATTTAAAGGCGAGTACACATTCAGCGAAGTTTGAATTAAATTCTTATGTAAAAAATGATTACGCTTCCAAAACTAAATGTTGCTGCTGATTCAATTCAATTCTCGTATGCGAAGTATGCAAAGAAAACATCTTGTAATCGTCACAAAATTCGAGCTTGAAATTTTTTCACGTTTCTGACCTTACTGAATTCCCGAAAACACATTTTTGGATTTATGTCACAATAACTCAACATCGCCTTTAAGATAAAAGAAGGAAATTTAAAATATGGACATTAAACTTGTAGGCTCCTATAAAATTTTGAAAAAAATCTATCAAAAGAAAGCCTGTCTGTCCGTCTTCTTGAATACAAGTGGATACGATAGCTGCAAACCGTAAAGAACTGACAATAAATCTTGATGCACATATTTATAATCCATAACGTGGTTTCATATCAAATTTGAATCAGTTAAAGTATTGATTGCCTGTTTGTCTGTCTTTTGCAAGCATATAGAAAGGATAATCAAAAATGTAGCAACATAAGTAACGAAATTATATTCATACTTTTGTCATATATCAAATATGGTTTCGATGGGGTGAAAACAAGGGCGTCTGAAATATATATTCGATTTTTCAGTACTTTTACATTAACCGCATGTAAGCCATTAATCGCCCAAAAAAATCTTCAAATGTCACAAGCAAGCTTCACAACAAAGATTGATCTTTCGTACCATTTTCCAGTTATTTGCAGTTAATACACAAGTACCGTTTTTCTTTACTACACTCTGAAATACATAACACTCATGAAGGAAAATAATAATCCGAATATTTATGAATCCGCGGTATTATCTAACCGCCACTTTTTTTCATTTGCATGGTGAGTGGGTGAATAGCACCTTTAAACGGAGAAAAAATAACACAGACAATACTGGATAACACCTTTATGCACCTTTATATTAGAAAGTATACGGGAAAATTTGGGGGAGACCATATATTGCAAAAATTAGATTAATTAAAATAGTCTTAGCTAAAAGATAAAAACAATGACAGTAGCTAGAAGAAGCAAATCACTATATTATTTATCGACACAGTTTATTAACATCACAAAATTACATCAGAACTATTGTTATATAATTACAATCTAATTATAACACCTAAGCAATATCAACAAGGAAATACATTTCCCATCTAAAATAATCGGCACAACAGTTTTTAAAATAATTCTTTAATAGTTTATTTTAGTTATATTAAAGCCCCAGTGTAAAGCAACACTAAGGCTATTTTGAGACGAAACTCGTAATTGTAAACCACGGTCAGATAACGAGGACGCCACCTGAGCTGACACCCCCTCTCCACAACACACCTGCGGGAGGACGTTTGGCCTAACGGATTTAACATGCAACAGGCCCTCTTAAAAGACGGTTCTTCGGTGGAATCGGGTCTCAAACCCGAATCCCCCCACCACCAATTTCGAAGCCAAAAACTAACCACCAGGTCCCCACGGCCTTTAGGTTACTCGAGAAAATTACGAGATGCCATATTTTTATGACATCACGTTGATTTTATCATTTCATATTCTGTGGGTTTTTTTTTTATCTAATACATGAAATATACAAATTTTACGCAAAAACATACTTTACTTTTAGCGTTTTATTAATGAAAAATAGTTACATTCCTTGTGAAAGAAAATTTTCCTAAGAAGAAAATATTAATTATCCTAAATATCCATAGCGTCTACTAAAATATCGAGAGCCATATTATTTTAAGGGCCATTTTCAGGCTACTCAGAATTCTCAGTTTGCAAGCTTCAGTTCATTCATCCACATTTTTTTAATTGAATTCCTTTGCTCCTTAAAGGAAAGAAAATATCAATTTATTCAACTTCAAGTTTAGAATAATTTTTTACTTGTAACTTTTTTAATAATCACCATAAATTTAACGGATAACCACATTGAATTAAAGAAAAGCTTGGAGAGTTTCAAGTTTCTAAAAAGCAACCAATTAAAATTTCGATCTTGAACTTTTTAATGACTAATAAAGAAAGCTAAACAAGATACGAAATAAGATATTGTCAGTCATTTACCTCTCAGATATCCTGTACATGGTTTCAGGCGCCATAATTTATCTTTCATCTTCTGTTTACAAATAACAAGTTAGTTACACAATAATTCGTATCAGTATCACTAGCGGTCAAAGAGCCTTGGATTCATTAGCTTGCTGAAATATAAACAGTGAAAAAAAAAAAAGATCTTGAGTAACATTTCATACTGATATTTTCACTCAGATTAAACTTTCTTACGTAAAAGAGGAAGTCACATTAGTAAGGATATAGAGAGAGTAACTCTGGGTTTCTTGATTTTAATCAGGAGTGCGTTTACGATTTCACTAATTCCCATAATTAGAGTTTTCGGTAGAAAGTGAGCTAGGTTCATAGGCTTGCCGGTCTTAAAAGCATGAGAAAAAAGATTGTATTTGTTTTCGTGCAATCTTAAATCAAAATCGTGTAATATTGATTGTTTGATGTATTTCGTGTCACAGAATCTAATTCCAGAGAAATCAGATTTTATCTACACACGTTGAGATATAAAGTATTCGTTTCCATAACTTTAAGGTAAAATCTAGTAAATTAATATATGAAAAAGATTACATATTGTATTCTGTATATGAATTGAATATAAATAATCGAACTCTTGGTCTAGCGCCTAATGCAATGGAACAAAAATAATAGTATTATACATATACAATATTATTATATTTCATGACATCTCAAGCCCAAGAAATCAAAATTTGCTAACTCACGTTGAATTATAATGTATTTGATTCTATAGCTGTTTTATAAAATTCTGCAAATTTAAATATATGAAAAATATCACATTTTGTTTTTGTGCATGTACTAAATATAAATAATCGAATTCTTGATCTAGCACCTAATGCAATGAAACAAAAAAAAAATTAGAATATTAAACTCATGCAGAGACTGGACACAAATAGAAAACATTTTTTCCAGAATAATTAATTGTATGAGATGTATTGTTTTTTTTTTTCATCATCATTATTCAACATAAGTAAGATGTCCAAAATATAAAATAAATTTCATAGAAATGCATCAATAGAAATATAAGATAGATTTCATAGAAAAAGGTTTCTGTAACTCTTGAATCCATGAAAAGCAAAAATTTAACATATTGTGAACATGCATTAAGATAAGATCGTTAAGCTCACCTTTACTCAGTTAATTTTATGAATACTTATATACAGAGTTATTCAAATATTTTTATTTATTTTTATAAGGTTAATTATATCTTTTTAAAAAATTCCTTCCATTTTTTTCATAATCTAAGAAAAATATACAATTTTAAGAATATCTCAAATTAAGCGATTAAATCCATCTGTACCCAATCATCAAGTTCATTTGAATTTCATTTTGTAAAATTTTAATAAAATTACCAAAACACCGGAGAGCAATAATATTAATATTATTTAATATAGTATAATATTCGCAAAACAGTTTAGACGCTATAAGCAATAAATGCATCTAGATCTATTTTTAATTGATTCACTAAAATAATTAATTTGAAGTTCCGAATAAAACATTGACTGATTTTCTGTTAAAATGGAGATTATAATATTTTACATTCTAATTGTGAATTTTACCTTCATTTTCAAATATTATTTTAATAAATTCTAATATTTTAAATAAATTATCACTGAATTATTTCTCTTCACTTATTATCTTAACTTTCATGCAATATATATTTTTAAGTTTAAGGAATTGTCAACCTGTTTCCTTCACTGAAAGAAAATGGAAACCAAAGTATCCTTATATCCCAATTTAAGGATCACAGCCATTGAAACCGAAGTTAAAAGTCTCATGTTTAAATTGCAATACATTATAATGTCAAACATCTCTCTAGGTCCCCACTTCCATGAACTATCTCATTTTCTCTCAATTGTTTCATTGCTATCCGAGTAATCCCCGTAAATCAAGTAACGTCATGTAGATTATTGTTGTTATTACTAATCATCAGATGGTCGAGCTTTGCTAGACATGAGCTCTGCTTGAATTCAAAAACCTCCTAAGAGTCGAATCTGTATTCTTTAAAACGTCGTCTTTGACGAAACCCAAACATTCAAGAATGTGTGAGGGGGATGTCTGTTTAGCATTAAACGAATTGCTTCCGGAAACAGCTTCCATTCCTGGTGGAAAGAAAGAGCATTTGTGTGTCCATTAATAAATCGTGAGACAACTTCCTACTATTTTCTTGGAAGTTTTCTCTGGAATTGAAGAGCCCCTTAATGTGAGTTATAAACAGCAAGAGAGCGTGTTGATACGTTATGTAAACTGTGTACGTAATATTTCTTATTAAATTTACTAATTAAAAGTATATAAATAGAAAATCTTAACATTAAAGATTTGATGATATAGCCATATTTCGTTCAACGCATGATGTGATAAAAGTATCCTCTAATACTTGTAAAAAATGTTATTGTGAAAATATATAATACCCTCTATAGAAGTATGATTGAATAATCATTTAATTCAAATTTATATGTACTATAATTTCCATATTGTTTAATCATTTAATTCCCATTTATATGTACTATAATTTCCATATTGTTTAATATTTCACATTTTTATGAAATTCAAAGATACCATTTCAATTTAAATATCTCCAAAAATATTAAAATTTTAATAATAATGTTGAGTAGCTTAGTTGCATCGCTATTTTTTACCTTGTTTTGATCTTCTAACTTACCTAAAGCGAAGCTCTATGAGTTTTCTTCCCTTCTAAAAAAACAAATTCTGCCTTAGGAATTACTGAGGCAAATGAGTGGAAAGCTCTGGAAGCTTGATTATTTTCCATTAATCTAATTGCCAGTTAACAAAAGCAGTTCCACTCTAGAGGGGAATGACTTATATTCCCCTCCAAGCTTTCACGATGCTAGAGAAAGTAAAACAAGAACCTATTCATAAAATCCGGGTTGATTTGGATATTCAACAAATTTTCCTGTTAACTGCAGACTGCTTGACCCCAAAGTGACCACTAAATTAGCCATTGGCTACCACTATGTTTCAGGTGTGTAGGTGTAATTTCTGGTATTGCGGTTGTGGAAAACAAGGTGCGAGTGAAGGAAAAAACTGCAACTGTTCTCTTTCCAGAGCAGTCCATCTTCGCTGGGAGTTTTCGCCTGAAGTAAATGTCATTTCCTGTTAGGTTTTAGAAAGACCATATTGACCTGAATTAATCGATTGAAGATGGGCAGACGGCTATAAAGACGGTCATTGAAACAGCTTTAATGAAAATTTTATGGGACACTAAAGAGAGAGTGGTGGACATTGAAATATTGAGCAATCATTGCATGATTTGAATATTTATTAGAAATATTAATATAACTCCGGAAAACTCATCTGTATTCAAGTGAAATCGTAAACATTGACTTTCTGAAATAGATGTCGTTTCTTTTTATTGTTAGAAGAACTCACTTTGAATCAACAAATAATGTAATATGGCGTGTGAATAATGGCGATTTAAATTGGAAAAACTAAAAGATAACTTTTAAACTTTCACACACATAATTTGTATTTTCAACCTCAGTTGCCTTTTTTACTATAAAAAATATTGCATAGATATTATACATACATAATAATAATTTTAAATATATAATTTTTCATTACTAGAAGAGTATTATTTACCTTAAAACAATTACAAAATTTTTTTAGTAAAAACTGAACATGTATTCACTTTGATTCTATTATAATGCAATGTATTTATTTAGAATGATTAAAATGCAAAATTAGTATATAACGGAACAAATAATTGATCTCACTGTAGATAATTTGATTATATTAAATTTCAACAATAAGTGATTGGAAAGTAAATTTACGAGGAAGGCTGACAGAATGTATTCTTATTTATTTTAATTTCAGTTATTATTATTTGGATTAGTTAGTTAGCATTTTTTAGTTAATTTTTGTAATTTCATTAATATATAGAATCTTTTCTATTTTCTCTTCAAATATTTCACTCTAGATTTTTCTTCCAGTCTTGATGATCTAAGTACAAAGATTCAGATAATTTTTCTGTTTTGAATAAGTTATCCTTTAAAGCAAATTTAATTAAATATTTGTTTTTTAATACGGTGTAGTTGCAGTTAAAATAAAACTTTATAAATAAGTAAGTTAAAAGAGATAAATTAATTTAAAATGAAAAACATTTGCATTCATTCAATTTTTAATCTTATTGGTTATGTAATTAATAGTGTATTTCATAATTATTCCCTGTAATACATTAAAGATATATCAAAATGTATTATCTTTCTTTTATCTGGAAGTTTTACTTTCTTAATTTAATATTTTTTTCTAATTGAATCATAATGCATAAAATATTTGCTGCAGTACACACAAAACTTCATTGCTGAATAATTACACTTTCCTACTTTAGATTTTTGATGAACATGCCTAGAGTAAACAATAATGTTTTAGAATTATTTTAATCACTTCCTTTCAAAACGAAAACCCACATTTCATGAAAAATAGCTGTAAGTAAGTGAAGTACATGGCACAATGATTGTTACAGTATAAGGCTTTTAAATAGTACTAACTTCATTTTGCCAAAATTAAAAGTATAGAATTATTTACAGCAGAAGTATTTAAAATTAAGTAATGTATAAATGGATTTTTTTTCAGTTTTTCAAAAGTAACATTTTCAACAAAACATCTAATTTCCAAAGCCGTCTAGTAGCAAAATATATAAATTCGTAGATCATAAATGTTAAGGTATTTTTTGTATGACTTATTTAATTCAATAAATTTGATATGATTTAGCATGAAAATAAAATATATTTAAAACAAGAAAAAGTTTTTTATTTGAAAATCTCGTTTTGGTGATGGGTAACTTCGAACTTGGTTGGTTTCAAATTTCTTTTTCTGTTGCCAAATATGAAAAAGGCCTACAAAAGAAATAAACAATCCTTTAATTTCTCAGTAAACTAATTTGATGAAATAGAATGATGGTATACATGAACTTCTCAGCAAATAAAATCAAAAGTAAATTCACGCATTTAAAATATATTGAATCCTGCAACAACAAAGTTACATGATTTGCCTCATTTTATTAAAAATTAAGCCACTCGAAGAAATTGTCTGTTAAGAACAATAAAAAATATATATCGTATTAGTATTTTGGAAGTTCTTGGGATGCAATAAATAAATTTCAGTATGTCAGTAAAAATATATTTCAGTCAAATATATTTTTAAATTATTTATATTCAAGGTTATTAACACTAATTTGGTTTTTAATATTTAGTTTGTTATTAATATGAGTTTAGTTATTAATAATCAATTATTAGTATTTATACCTGGCTGTAGATGAAAAAAATAGCAAAATAAGTTGAATTAAAGTTTGAATAATTTTGTTAGTAACATTAAGAGACTGATACATCTTTAACATCGTAAACTGTCTTAAAATATTTTTTCGATGGTTTATCAAAGAAGATATATTTCTTTGATAAAGTAATAGATTTATAAAATCTAAAAAAATAGGAATTTCAAAGATTTTTTATTTATTTTAGAGTATTTTGAAGCATTTTTTTTTTGATATGCTACTTGCTAAAATCACATGCCCCTCATCACCTTTCTTCGAGAGAAATATTAAAATGTATATATTTCTTCGCTGTATATTCACTAGATACGTCATACGGCGGAAATTTTAAAATTATTCCCAAAACCCTTTGAAGATCAAGCAGCCCAAACCATTCAACCAATTTTTATTTAATATTTAAACTTATCGCCATTAGATACGTCATCAATGATCACCTGCTCTTTGTATTTTTTAAAAGGAAATGTTAGGCATTATAAAAACATACCAAAATTTATGAGGAATAAAATACACCTGCATAATATATTAATAGAATTGTTTGTTCGTTTTAGCAGCGTTTAAATGTTTTTGCAGATGACCATTTCATTGAATGTGAACTTAGAATAGTGTAAATAGATGAGAGAGAAAAAATTGCAATAAAATATCAATTGTTTTAAATTTCATTATCGCTTTAAAATCATTAGAGCAGTAAACAACCTCAAAAATAAATTCTACATAAGTACATTTGATATTCCTTTACTCTGGCTCAATTCATAAGGTTTTAAGTTGTATGTTTCATTTCTTTGAATCATTAAAAAACACAGATGCCATTATTTTTCACAAAAAAAAAAAATGTTTATAAACAATATTGAATTCTGTTAAAATTTCTACGTGGCGTTTTAGGAACTATAAAATTTATACCTAAGTAGCAAAATATGTGGCTCTGAAATAATATATTTTTTCGCTGTCCAAACAATTTGCTGAGTTGCACTAAAAATTTTTGTTTCATTATAATAAAATATGCCGTTTCATCTAAAATATAGTACATTAGTTTTATATTGTTATTTAATGTATTTCAGACTAACAGAACTATTTATATTAA
>JAPMOQ010038391.1:388536-408843 GCA_026543055.1 Argiope trifasciata
AAAAAACCTATCGAAATTATGTCGCATCCTGAATCCATAGTTTTAAATCTAAGATTTTTCATGTAAATTCAGTATTAACTGAATATTTCTCGGAATTTATAACAATCCTCCTCGTTGACATTCAAACCTGCTCTACCGTTTCGATCTTTCCAATCCGCAGTAATCGCATTTCATTAATCATCTTATTCTCTTCAATTTTTGAGGACATCAAAAGGAAACAAATAAATGACAAGAAATGTGAATATCAGAAGTTTCCTGTGAATTATATGAGATAAAAAGATGTATTTTTCGAATCACGAAACATACATAAATTCATAGTTAAGGAATTTTGAAATTAGAATGATTATTCGATACGATTTTAAATTACATCAAAAAAATTACTCATGTAAGAAATAAGAAAAAAAAGTTATATGATATAAAATTTTTAAATTTTTTTAAGTTTTTGAAATTATGAAAAAATAAGTAATATAATGTGTATTTACCCAAGACTTTGTTATAATTCATTTATTATGATAGATATGTTACGTAAAAAAAAGTGCATACCAATACGCTTATGAAAAACTAAATGAGTTCTGTTTAAAATACAAAATCTATTTAATATTAAAAAAAGACATAAAATGTAATATTCGTGATAAATTAAGCTTGGTGCATAAAGCGAGTAAATTAAAGATCAAATTTCGCAAATTATTTTGAAGCAATCTGCTTGAAAATTTTCAATGATATTAAAAAAATTAACAAAATATTTATAAAAAATCAAACAGGGATTTGAAAAAATATACAGAATTAATAAAAAGTTTGATACCCGAATGTTTTTCTATCTTTTTTTCTAAATATAATTTTCTACTGAATATGAAATAATATAAAAATACTGAATTTATCATAGATTATATCCCTCTGAGAATATATTTAAGCCTGAAATGCTTTTCTAAAATCTCTGAAAATGCCTTTTGGCATCAATCCGTCTCATATCATTGTAACTTTGAATTAGATTACATTGTCAGTACTTCTTCTTTACTTTCCTATATCCTAATAGTACATATCTCGAAAAAGATACGCTGATATTGAAAATCTGCTCAGCTGTTTTGCTCTATTAATAAGAAGCCTATTTCTTATAAGAAATTACATTCATTTGTAAATTACTTTGGATATAATGGCATCACAGCTAATCATTCAACATAACAGTAAATCTTTTTATCGCTCATCAGTTCTAATCATTTTTTTTCTTGCGCAGTTTGATTAATATTTTCAGTGCCGTCAAAATCACATTTCTTCCCCCAATTTCTTCAAATAAAGATAATTTTATTAATAATTTTAATAAAAATATCCCTGCCTTAACAGTCAAATGACACACATTTATTTAATAATATTTGTTATATTTATTTTTTATTCTGCGTGTTATTATTTTTTATAAAGTAATAATAGCTTCACTCCCTAACAAATCAAAATAGTATTGAACCAAGTTCTCATTAACTTATGATGAAAAGTGCCCATCTTAATAATCAATTTTTCATCTTAATAAAGGATATCATTAAAATGGGAGATAGTTTCATGATATCCTTTATCTTGTTCAGTGAAAATGAGCTTTAAAAAGTAAGCTTAAATTAAAACAGATAGAATCTCATATCTAGAATTTATCAAACCAGCAGTATTATTTTTTTATAAATAAATGTACTAAACGAGTATGTCTTTTTCACAATTTCTGTCTTACTGAAAGGCATTAATTATTTTATTGAACTTCAGTTTTTTTTTCTCTGCTGTCACATCTACCTAGAATGCTTTCGAATGTACATAATTTTCACTTTTGACATGAATTAGAGGAAACATAAATTTTATAACATTTGTTTTCATTTTGATCCCTTTCTTTTTGCTTTTCTGCCATTAACAATGTGACTTTCTTTTACTCCTAATTGGTCTGCCTCATAACGCTAAGTTACGATTTACAAACCACAACTTATGAATATCTGGCATATGTAATGATTGTAGTTCGCCAGATAACTTCGGAACTGATATTCAATAACTTCTCACCGAATTTCGGCTCATAAATTGCAACTGATTCTGCTGATCAGGAAAGCATTGAGAAGGCCATAAGCATACAGGGATGCGGCTTAGGTATAGGTAAAAGAATTTTTTAGTTGAAAAGAATTAGCAAGTGTAATTTATGCGTTCAACGTCTTCAAAAAATAGAAACATACGCCTTACATAGAAATTCAAAATGAATATAGCAGAAATAAGATTTTTTAAACGTAATTAGTTCTAAGGAAAATCTGTACCTTGACTCGTAATTTGTATTAGGTGCGTAATTTTTAATCAGATTCTATATGAAATAGTATTTACATGAATGGAATAATTTCTTACTTATCCAGCAACCCAGATTTGAAATAAAGAATGATCCAAAAACAATATAAAATTATTTTGTAAAACTGCTCCATTTAATCATTCTTTTATGGTGTGTATTTTTCTTTACTCACACCTTTCTTGACTCGAGATTGCAATAATTAAAATCCCAGATCTTTAAATAAATAGAGCTAAAATGAAAAAAAGTGAAATTAAATGTAGAGAAACTAGTTTTTTATTCTGCTTTTTACAAATTATTTAATTTAAATATGTGATTGTATGAATAAGAAAGCTTGAAATCAATGTCACGGAACATCAAAAATCAAATTTAGAATTTGTATATATATATATATATATATATATATATATATATATATATATATCAATATTTTGTATATATCAATATATATATATATATATATATATATATAGTTGGTTTTAATAATGAGCCTTAGTATTTGAAAAAAATATGAAGATTCTACACAATTTTGAATTCGCATTTTGGAATTTTATTATATTTTTGTTAAATTTCATCGCATTACAGTGAATTTTATTAAATGATTCGATTTTATAAAAATAGATTCTGCGAACTTAATCTAGTTGATCGAAGTATATGAATTAAATCCTCCATATTTACTAAATTCAAGTTTTGCCCCGCCTTTTGTTTTTCTTTAAAAGAAAATTTTAATTTCCCCAAACAAAACAAGACAAACTTGGCTTCAAATACGTTCATGTTTCTTATTTCTTCTTCCTTAAATTATATACCGCCCTTTTTCTTTAAAACATATATTAAATGTAGGATTTTAATTTATTTAATGTTCTACATTCTGTCTTCTCTCTTTTTTTTTTTGGTAAAGTGTAAAAAGAAAAAAATAGAATAATAGAAAATAAAAGAATAATTTAAAAAAAATAATTGAAATCTGATATTTATTATGATTTTATGAGGTAAAAACAATTGCTTCTCAAGATGGAAACATATTTTTTAAAGATTTGAAGAAATGAAGAACTTTTATAGTATTTAACTACAGGAATAAATTATCTAGAATTGTTTATTAATTTATTATTATCTGTTATTAAATAGGGAAAATATTCACTCTTTTGTATTGGAGCCAGTCATCTGTCCCTCGCCATTACCCATTTTCCAGGGAAATAAAAAAAATCTATTACGTTTCGCATTTTCTAGCTGAAAAAAATATTGTTAGCGTTTCCACACAGCGGTTTCATTGATTCAGAAATTTGTTATTTCATATCAATGCCCATGAACCCCCCACTCCCCAGATACATCACTGATATTTTACCGCCTTTTTCATGAGAAATATGGGTGGTATAAAATATATCTCGCCATCTGTAGAACCAATGGTTTTTTACTCTATGGTGTTACTTGAAAACAATGATTTGACAGTAATTATGCGAGATCTATCACAGCTCTTTTGTCGGAACTAAATTTTGAAATATTATATTAATGCATTCTGACATTAAATTCAATTTATCATTGAAACCGTGATTATAAAACTTATTTATCACAAACTATTTAACTAAAAGAAAATTGTTCCATCGATCCGAACACTTAAACAAACAAATTTTTATGGCAATTCAAAATTTCGGCAAGATATTGTTTACACATAAGCTTTTCTTACACCTAAATTTCCATGTTTATCGCTTTCCAAGATTCTAATTTGGCAATATGCCGAACCAATCTTGCGAAAGAAGTTTTCTTTTTCAATTTACTAGATCAATAAAAAAATGATTCATCGTTAAAATAATTTATTAAAAATAAATTAATGGCGGTTTCTCATTTCTTGTTACAAATTAGACAAAATTTTCAAATGATCATCTCAAAATATTTGAGAAAGGAAGTGGAAATAAAATGTTAATGTCAGAAATTTTAGAATGATTTTTTTAAATATTTTTATTTATTTTTTCTTGAAAAATGGGCTAAACTTTTCTTAAAATTCAATAAGTTATGTAAGAGACCCTATTAGATTGCTTTAAAATGACAATTATTTACTGCTTTTGACGGTTGCAAAGATTTTTTCTGCATTTATTGGAAACCATACTACGGAAAAATATGTGTGAAAAATCATCCAATCCAAGACAATGAAAAATATTAAATAAAAAAATTCTGCATTAAATTTTAATCCTTGAGTTACCATTTTACATTTACATACATGCCAAATTTCTTGGTTGTAATTGAAAATTATCTATTGTAATTTTTTAAATAAAAAAAATAAAAATAGCATTATAAATAGGATTCTTTCACACATTTAGAATTCTCTTGGGCCTTCTGGCAAGTATAATTTTTACTTTATTTTCTATTATATACTAATTAATGCATCAGCAAATTGCAATTTTGAAGATCATGAAAACAATTCTTACAATTAACTATTTCATAACATGAAAATATTGTAAATCTCGAAATGCTTCAATACTTCTCCAGCGATACAAAGTTGCGACTTTCGTACAATCTCCTAAAGGCATGTATTATTTATCGTAATAAATAACTACAGCAAGTTTATCAAGAATCCTGAATTCCCACCCACCAGTAAGAATGATGAACGAGAACATAAACCTTATGGGGGACTATTATATTCGATGGTTATGTGGCACCTTTAAATGAAATTTTAGGTTTACTTTATAATTATCGTGTTTCTTTAATGGATGCTAGGCTCCTTTTGAGTGTATGTGAGGCTCTTTGGAATTAATTCTACAAGACTTGTTCTACAAGTTCCACTAGTTTATTAAAGAGTGGCCAAAGGGTCATACAAGCTCTTCTCCACTATATGAACTCGAGGCTCTTAATGTCAAGGATTTCAAGGATGATGTTATTTAAGGACACTTAAAACCAACACTTTCAGCTGAAATCTTTTTACAACGACTAATAACTTTGAACACCTGATCTTCAGTGTCAGAAGGTCCTGTGAAATTCTTTACGAGAATCGGAAACGTTCTCGAAAGAAATTTCTGCTTGGTTTTCATAACTGAGAGATCGTATTGTTCAAACAAATCAAATACCCGATGTTTGTGTGTCCAAAAGTTTGTTTTTATTCTTTACAATTTGTTTGGAATGAAACTATAAGTAGTAAAATATCATTTTGGAGAGCCTAATATTTTGACTTTCTACAAGGTTTTGGATATATTTCTCTTGTTTTAAAGTCATAAATGCATTCCTTGGAGTAAAAATTTATTTTTAAGATTGGAAAAGAAAATAAAAAAGGGAAAAAGGGAAATCAAACCAGTCAATAACTCTTTTCAAGGTATTTTGCCTTTCAAAATGAAGAAGAAACGTTCATATTCGGAACCAATATATTTTAAAATTAAACAAAGAAATATATAACAGAAAATTTCTTTTTAAAAATAAAAATTAATTAAAAAGCAGAATTTACAAAAAAAAATCCAGATAATCCATTGCTATTTTACATTTATTATTCGTTTAAAACAATACGATTTTCACAGCCTTTTGAATTACTGAAATAATTCAAAATAAAAATATGGTATATTTTCAATTATCAAATATTTAATAAATTGCTGTGTTTTTTTTTTTTACTCTTAGGATAAAAAATCTATATAAAGTAAAAAAAAAGAAATTTTAACGCTTCATTCAGGCATTTAAACTATATATTGCAGGGATATTTCAGAGTTAAACTGAATTAGTTGGGAAAAAATAATATTAGAATTTCTAGAGAATTCAAGAAATTAACTGGAAAAAAATAATATTAAAATTTCTAGTGAATTCACCAAATTTCTCATAATTTTTCCTTTATGCAGATTCAGTAATAATAATAATTTGTATTTATGAGCCAATAAAGTTAAATTATACTTTTAAACAACATCAAGTCAGATTAAATATTTTCAGATGTGTCTTGGGAAAATGGAATAATTTTTTCATAAAGTTAATTGAAACTTATACCAAAAATCAATGAAACCAATTACATATCTTATTATTCCAAAATAGTGAAATCTTATTTATGAAATTTGTTATGAACAAAACAGAAAACTAAAATAAATAATCGATGTTTTATTTCAAAGTAAATAAATTACCAAAATGGCTTGATGAATATCGCTTACAGTGCTTAATTTTCTAAATATTTTTGAACTGACCAATACTTTGAAATATTTCTTCAACGATTTTATTTTTTGATAATACAGAAAGTAAAAGAAACTTTCAAATCTCAGCATGTACTTAAAATTTTTTTTGTTTGTTTCTTTTTTAAAAAAATGCGAGTGAGGATTTTATATTTGTAAACGAGAGTAGGATCCATAAAAACTCAAGCTCTTTCTCTTTCTTTCTTTTAATATAATAATCAAGTTATTTGTTTTTTTTTCTCTTTGTGCCTTTTTTTTAAAGGAAAGACTAAAATTGAAGTTCTTCTAAATGTTTTAGTTTCATCATTAGATATAATTGAGTTCTTTTAAAGGCTTAACCATCATTTTGTTCCCGCAAATTGTAATGACACTGAAATACCATGATATGAACCACATTGGGCATTTTTTCACAATGAATGTAATCTCAATATCAATAAAATGTAGTTATCCGCATGTAATTTCTTTCGTCTGTATTTACATCCAGATGGAAAAAAAATGAATAAATGATTCCTTGAAAGGTCATCTGTGCAGTAATTACAAAAAAGGAGAAATCTAAACTTCCATTTCCTTTTCCTATGAGCATATTATCAAGTCATTTATTTTAAGCAAGAGAGACAAGATCTACGTTCGGATCATTTCCAAGAAAAGTATTCGTAAATATTATCATATGTATTAGTATAGATTCTTATATTACGTCGTAGATCTTCAATTTAATTTGACAGTGAATGTTTGATTATTCATAAAATAGGTGTGTACGTATCTAATTACGTGATCTTCATTCACCTCTAATTCTTTAAATGCGAAACACGTTTATGTGATGTCCGTTCCATGAATAAATCTCTATCCCACTCACATTCACAAATCTAGACGGACGATATTAAAAAGACAGTCAACGTGTCTGGTTGCTAAACTGGTTTTCTTTGCAATGATTTCGGTAAGGTGAAAGTGGGATGGGGACCTTTAAAAATTCCTGAGTGATTAGAACATCGATACTTTCATTGTATTGACACCTGCAGTTTCATTACCAATAAAACACATTTGGCGAGAAATCGCTAGAGAGAAAAAGAATTTGTACACCTTGCTTCAAACTAAGAATATTCATTAATTAATATGATAAATCAATATCCCGTTTTAAGGTTGAGATCTATTTTTGAACTAATTTCATAACTATGAATTCTGGATGACAGGAAAGGATAGTATCTTAGCTGGCATCCCATTGTCTAACATCATATCGGATGCCATTCTGCAAAGACTGATCCGCTCATATGAGAAATATATGACCAAAAAATTATCGAAACCATAGTTTTTTTTATTTCTAAATTGTTCTAAGTTTACGTTGGCGTGACGCCAAATGTAGGAGGATAAGATATTTTTCATAACAGCAAATTTTCAAAAAGTCTCTGAATGCTTTCAGTAGGTCATAGTGGCTTGGTGGTATCCAGTTGAAGACTGGAATTTGAAAGTCCGAAATCTGATTCTACTGAAGAGTCCCTGTTTAAGAGGAACTCGTACACATTTAAATTCCTTGGAGCCTTATATCCTTTTTTGATGTGAAACTGAAATTTGGAAGAACTCTAGCTAATGTTTCGTTGTTGCAATATGGTAACCTTTTAGAATTACTATTCTTAAAATAATCTCTCCGTCATAAAATAATCTACCCGTTGGTAAGATATTAGTCTTAAATATGATTAAAGTAAACTCTACTTATTTTGTAAAGCTTGTTAGACTCATTGCACACGGCAAATTCTTTTGAGTCATTCTGCCTAGCCTATAAAATCGCTCATGAAAAATTTCTTTCTTAAATCTTACTTTCAAAAATACTTCTAATTGTATATTAATAATTATTAATCAAATTTAGATTAAATTATACTGCATTAAAAATTGGAAGAATATACACAGGATTTGAAACTATATTTAGAGAAAGATCTGTTATTTTTTACATTTTGAACACGCATTTACATGTATTAATTACATAGATATCAAGACTAGAAAATCCTCATTTCAATTTATTTTCGTTTGCAGAGTGAGTTAGTTCAGAAAACGTTAGTTAGAAGTTTTGGCTCAAAAGTGAGTTAATTCAAGAGTTTTAGCTCAAAATCCTTTTACACCTAACTATGTCAAAATGCAGAGTCATATTCAATAAATCATATCGAAGTAATACAGGAATACAAGATGCTAAAAATTCTAGTTTGCTCATAAATAATTTGGTTAGATTTTATCAAAATCTGGAGAACAATATTTCCTTCGAAAGAGAAACGGTGATAATAAAAAAGAAATGTTATGAGTTAGGAAGCAGAAAATAATTTTAGCATTACTTATTTTCCCAATTTTATTTTTGGAAATCAGTCCATGCTGTAGTAAAAACTAGAATCGATATTTTTTTTTTGCAGACAATATAAGCTTACACCTTGCATATTTGTTTTAATATGGTGTGCATCAATACATTCACTATTCTGAGTTTTATTGGATCACTCTATCCTATTCAAGCATCTCTGGCGAGAATACACTATTCCGGTTTCTTCAGCTCCAAATAAATTTTACGTTGAATACGTGCAATAATTTCTACGAATCATTGTCTCCTCTTTTTATTGAATAAAAACCACTTTTTCAACCACGATCCTATTTTTTATCTTCGAAATAATATAACTTCCGCTTTGGTTACGCTTTTATCTCTTCGGTTTTCGGAAGTGTGAGCAACTTTTAGATTGCAAAAAAATCAGTTTGTAATTTAGTTTCACTTGTCGGTAAAACCAGAAATATAGTTAGAATTTTTTCCCTTAAATAAATGCAACATCATTCGACATTCCTGATAAGAGATTCTACATACACATGGAGTTTCACTTTCTTTATATAATCAAGTGATGCAGTTTATTTAAGCTGTAATCAAATATCATTTTATTTAAATTTAATAAAATCTTAGTTTATAAAAGTTTATAAAATCTAATCACGTTTTTAGAAACATGGTCTTTTAATTAATAATTTACGTCTGTATTTATTTTAATTTTAATTAGCTAATTATTAATTTATTTTTTATTTTACCCGAACAGTAATTGCTATTTCGGATTCATTTAGAAATTAATAAAACAAGATCTTATTACACAATAGTGAATTTCGTCTTCATTATGTAGTATGAATATATATATATATTCATTTTTTAAAAATATCCAGCTGTAATTTACAAAAAAGAAAAGAGCTTAATTATGCTAATAACCCTTTTGCATAAATTCTGCTTCTCGTCTTAATAAACTTAATTACCATGATAAAAATTACCCATGTTTCAAAAGTTCCTTCATTTAAAAGAAAATATTATATAAAATTATATAATTATTATTATAATTATATAAATATTATATTAAAAGAAAATATTATATATTAAGAAAATATATGTCTTTTTATCGCTAAAACGTTTTATTAGCAATCATTAGTCTGCAAAACTCTTTCAAAGTTATTTCCTAACACCTTTCCTAAATTTAAATTGCCTCTGTTCTAAGATTTCCGATTATTTTGATAATCTGTTGTTGCCACCACTGAGAATAAACGATGTTTGAATAAAATTCATTTTCTTCAATGGTTTTTACTGGGCTTTAAATAACTTTTAAACTGAAAAGAATGAAGTTTACACCGTCTGCAACTGGAATGTGTTTCCTTAGAATTGACCTCTGACACTTCAACTTAAATACCCAACACCTGCTGTTAATGGGCCTCCTTCATGCTTGCCAAAACTCCTCACACTATTTCTTGATGGATTAAAGCATTAATAAAACTGTTATATCTAGACGTGCACTGAAATGTAAAAGTTTAGGCATTAACGTCATTTGGTATTAAGTATTGTGGTAATAGAATTACAAGTCTTTAAATACATTCAAAAACTTTTAAAATGACACGAACAAAACATATTTGCTTCATTTACCCTAATACTAATTTTTTGAATTAAGTAGAAAGTTACTTGTGGCAAAAGTTTAAACACAGTTACGAGTTTCTGTGATTTATTTTAGAATATGCAAATTTAAAAGAGATGGCGAAACAGATTCCATGTATTTAAGTTCTGAAAATGATAGCTGTCGGTAATTGAGATGCCAAGAGAGAAAATTCAGGCGGCTGAGTTTATGAAAATCAGGCAATTGAAAGCTGAAGGTAAGTTCGCTTCAGAAATTGCAGTTATTTTTAATCAATCAAAGAAATCTATTCATCTAGTTTTATCATGTGCATGCATAGATAAAATAAAACGCAGTTCTGGGATACCGCTTGTGATAAATAAACTCGATGATAGCCAGATTCAAAGACTGAAATGCCACCTATAAAGATATTCAAAGATCATCAAAAAACAAGAAAGATGGCTAGATGGAAAAGGAAAAAGAAATCAGCTTTGAAATCATATCATAAATCACGAAAATGCTGTGAGTTCGGAATCATATTATATGAACCGAAATGGCATTTGGTGATATTTATTGATGGAAAAAAAGGAAAAGATGGTCCAGATTGTTGGATATCATCAAAATGTACTATAGTGAGCTAGATGTTTCTTTTATCGTACGCAAAATAGTAGCTCGGTGATAGTTTTTGCGATTTTTTGCTACAAAGTAAATGTGTCTCTTGATGGTTCAGATTGCTGGACACAGTCATGAATTGAACTAGGAATCTAGATGATTTTTTAATTGCATACAAAAAGGAGGCTTGGTGAGGGTTTTTGTAACCTTTTGTTACAATGTAAAAGTATCTCTGCACTTTACCAGCGGCCGTCAGACATTGGAATATTATACTGAGACTTCAGGGGTAACATATTGCTATTTACTGAACTTCTAAGTGACCATCACTGAGAATTTCTGCAAGAAAATGCTTCAGTTCACACTGCAAGCATTTCAAGTCTGGTTTAACTCACATAATATAAAATTTCTCTTTTGGCTAGCATACAGCCAAGATCTTAACTTAATAGAGAATCTTTACAAAGCTTAAGGCAGGTATATATTCTTCTACATTGTTCTGCAATAATATTAATATTATGCATTATTCTGTAAATGAACTTAAAAGATTAAATGAAGTTGTGTAGCACAAAACTGAATTAAAGCATGTTCATTTTTTCGAAGTTAACTCGTACTTATAAACTAACAACAAGAAATAATGTGCAATCAAGTATTTAAATTCTATTTGTTTTAATTTCATTTGATTTTTGTCCAACTTTTGATGTTTTGTTAATATTGTGTGTAGCGTTATGTTATAGCAAAATGCTAATTTTATTTTTAATTCTTGATAATATACAATACAGTCACCTTAATTTGTATTATTATATTACTGTTTAAATGTGTTTTGAAATCTTCGAGATTTTGTGCATCTTCTAAACATTTACATCATGATGTAGCACATATATTTCTGTATATTTTTGTCCAAAAACGTATAAAATTAAGTTAGGATAATCGGGAAAGAATTTTGAAAACCTTTATTATTTTCTTCCATTTAAATACCCTATGCTTTAAAGAAAGGAAATTAGTACATAATTTACCCGGGTATGTAAACATGCTCTATAACACTCATTAAAAGTGTCTATTTTTGAAAATAAATTTGTTACTTAACCAGTATTAACTATAGCGACGTTCATAGTTACTTCAGTTTTTCCCAATAATCACAGAGATCATGAGGTAATTTCGAATTGTTATTTTGAATTCTTATGTCAATAATAAACTAATTTGCCCATAATAATCTTGGGACACATTTTTTCCTTTCTTGAGATAAGTTTACTTATTTTCTTCTAAATTCGATGTCAATCAGTATAAAATTATTATTAACAATAAGCTTCCACAAGTAAAAAGTGTTTGATTCTTTTAAAATAGAAGTTGTTAATTTTGCATAAAATAATAAATAATATTGGAGGGGCAGAATACTATCGTGTTCTTAGACTTCATATCTCTTCATATCATATAAAGAATTATTTAAAAATATAGGTTTTATTACATTAAATCGTAATCTTAACTACCCGGCGATGGAAATTGTCAAAGGTAATTAAAAATACAATTACTCCCTAAGAAGTCAAAAGTGAAAATCGAATATTATTCGAAACCGGTATATCCTTCATATCCAAGAAATATATTATTTTCCAACTTATCTTGCAAATTATAGATGTACGAAAAAATAATGAAATTTAAGAAAGTTTGTTTCCTACGATTCTTTATTTTTATTTATAGATTATTTCTTCCCTTTTTTAAAGCAGTTTTGTCTAACGACAAACAATATAAAGTAACTGAGAAAAAAACCAGGGAAACGCTGTTTCCCTTGCTCTTGAGTAGGGGTGGCGAACCTTTATCAATCAACGTGCCATTTTTTCTAAAGAATTGTTTAATGAAATACAGGCGTTATTTATACTAGATCAATCATTCTTCAATTTCCAACCAATTGAATTGGAATAAGTTCAGTTTATCAAATGGTCTCATCTGGGAACATAATAAACTTGAGCGTTTCCGATAATTTTTTAAGCTGAAAAAATTTTGCTGGTAATTCCTTTATTGAAGAATCATTTACGGAAATAAATTCTTCAATAACTTTTTTTGGTCTGGTTTCTCATGTGCATCTAAATATTTGAAATTTTTTCTTCCCGTTTGGGAAGTACTTGTAATTTCTTGCAATGACATCGTTTCTGAAAGCATGCAGTTTAGCTTCCAAAGCGCGCATGAAATCAATTATGACGATATTTGTTTTATATGTGCCTTGAAACTTTATGTTCAATTCATTGAAATGTTGGCATACGTCTGCAAAAAGTATCGATTTTGAAAGCCACATAACATCCAACATCTATGAGTATTTACCTATCCTTTTGCTGAAACAGTCCGATTTCTTCCATGCAATAAACAAACCTTTGGAGTATGTTCCCGCGGCTCAACCAGTGAACATAATTATAATATTAATCCATTAAATACTTATTTGACTTCATCCAGTAAAGTATTAAACTTTCGCATATTAAAAGCATTCGACGATTTGATGTTAACTATTTTTGTGACTAACATCATTACATTATCAAGAGACGTTGAACCACTCATAGTACACAATGTTAGGGACTGGGAATATGCGTACCGTTACCGATCACTCTCGTTTGCTCGTAATACTTCATCGTGAACTTTCTTGTTTTGAACTAAAATGGAAATCGTTTTGATCGACGGTGTGCCCAAAATATTGTGCCTCGTGCCATCAATAGCACGAGTGCTACTGGTTCGCCATACCTGCTCCAGAGTGCCTTAAAGAAGGTACAGTTTCACAGATCACTAAGGCTTCACTGATCCGTACTGTAATCATTCGTCTATGTTGCCCTAACTGACCCTATGTTATATACCATGTCTGAGAATTATAATAGTTTATAAATCCGATATTTTTAACTTTGCAATTTTCAAAAACTCTACCTTTATGTTAATAAATTCGTAGCAGTCAGAAATTAATATTTTAGAGTTTTTTTTTGATAATCGTCCTAGGGAAATATTTGAAATCACTGCAATAAAACTTGAAACAAGTACTTATTAGAAAAAATTTTCTTTACAAAAAATGTAGAATTATCCCCAACGAAAGACTGTATATTTCAGCACTCAATCTTATGAATATTTTAATATAATTTATTCTTATTAATTTTTAAATAGAGAAAACAAAAAAAAATTATTATCGGTAGGAAAAATAACATGTATCCCCAATTTTTGAAATGGTTTTTAATGCTTATTTTTAAATTTGTTACTTATTGTGATTTAGTTCAAGATGGAAAATATAGCTTTAAAACTGATCATTTTCTCTTATAAACAGTTTCCATATCTAAAATAAATACGCATTAAAATTTAAAATCTAAAAAGGAATTTTGCGAGAATATTGAATACACTTCATTATTTAACATCCATAAGTAAAAATTAATTTTCAAAGAATTAGTTTGTGCCATAGATCAAACAAATGTTTTTATCTTTTAAATATTCTGCTGTTATTGATATTTCTGTTTTGTATGTGCATAAAGTTGCAGTTGATTTTAACATATTTCCCCAAAATGCTCTTTTTCAATCTACAAAATAAACCTAGCAAAATTTTAATTTTAAAAAAATGTTTAAAAGTGCAAAATTTTAAAAATATTCTTGAAAGGTCTCATTAAATACAAAATGTAAATTTCTTTGTGAGCAATTCACTGTGCAATGATTCGAGAACGGATCCCTCATTTTGTAACTAATTTCGAATTAGTTAATAATTAATAAATTTGTTAATTTACTAAACATTTTTTTTTTTTTTTGAAAAAGAGATTCTTCTTTAAAAACAAAGATTTTTTTGTAAAAATTTGTATTTAATACTTCATGTAATTTCAATTTAGAATACAATTTTTTAATTTATTTTCCGAACATTTATTACTATCAGCTCTAGAGAAAAGCACAAAATGAAGTTGAAAAACTTTTTTTTAAATGTTTAGTTGATAGTCAATTTTAACTGAAGAATATTTTTCTAATAAATGAGTAAAAATGAGAGAGCTTTAACTCATAAATTGTTTCGTCGCAAAACTATAATTTTCTAAAGCATAAACGTTCAAATATAACAGTTATATAGCTAAGCTATTAAGCACCACAATATATTTAAAAACTTTTAACACACTTTTAAGTAACATTCACATTAAAATTACTTTGATACTTTTTACATCTTTAACATTAAAGTTTTACTGTCTTCTCTTTTACATCCTTCCCATAAGTAACTCTCTACAGAATTAAATTAATTCAAACTTACAGCACAAAATTTATTTTTAAAAAAACCCGCAAAATCTTCCAGATACTACACAGTATGAATAAATTAGTAGCTGCCTATTGTGAAAGTACTAGTCTAAGCAATTTGCAACTAAATTGTTCCTATTTAATACAATCTTTAAAAGCAATATATTAGCAACTGGTTATTTAATTTCTGTTTGAGCAAATGTTGCTTGCTTCGTCGATAGAATTTTAACACAAAACTCAATAAAGCAGAATCTTCACATTCCATCATGTATGCCTTCTTTCTCCAAACATGCAAACTAATAACATTTTTAGTGTAATTTTAAAGGTACTAGCTTGGCGAGATTTGACATGTGTAATAAAAAATAAAATTAAGCATTTTTAGCCATTTTTGTTTTTATTATTTTGTTGGGTTTTTAATATAGCTGCTGGAAAAAGGAAAAAGATTTCATGTTATCAAAATTTTTAAACTCCGAAATCGAAGCATTAATTTTTAAAACTTAATTCTGCGATGAGGCATTCATTTGTATGAATATTGAGCTTCTGTAGTAAAGTGATGTAAGTTCATGACCTGATTCCTCTGAAAAAACGGTGGCGTGTCTGGTGCATGTTAAATCCATCCGAGCCAAACGTCCTCCTGGTGTGGTTTTTCTGATATGATGTGGAGATGATAGGTGCCAGCTCAAGTGCCGTACTCTTCATCTGACCACATTTCAAAATTACGAGGTCTGTCCCAAAATAGCTCTAGATATAAAACGGGATATTAATATAATTAAACTAAACTAATTAAACTCTATTAAAATGAAAGAATCCATTAGTTTTTCTTTTTTTCATATACCACTTAGCTCCAAGAAATTTTATGAATTACGAATTTCCCATTTACTTTACTTTTATGACGCATGAAAAATGATTTCATTCCTGTCTAAAAATAATATTTTAATTTTTAATAAAACTTCATTGAAATAATATTATTATCAGTCCATGTATAAATTCATAAATAGATTCAAGTAAAATCATGCTCTAAGTATTCATAAGCAATTCAAATCCAAATAATATGTTTACAATTATGTAGATTTTTAAAAAGAAAATTATTTTTAAGGTATTCTTCAGCATTTAGATTTTAGTCAAGCATAATTAAAATTCTGTAAATGTAAGTAATATTTTGCTTACATGATTTTTTTTAATATTCGAATGCATTTATCCAAATTTTATATAATATATGATAACATGAGCAATTAAAATAATTTTATTTATCAGCTGCTTGTGCAATTTACATTTTCTACATCTTTTTCCTACTATTCCATCTTTGTAAGAAGTCTTAATGAAAAACAAGACTAAAAAGAAAAGAGTTATGAAAAAGTCAGAAATCCAATTAAAAATTCTTCTCCTTTTCCCCCAGGGTTCTTCAAGGAAGTTTACCTCAGAAAACAAAAACTTACTGATGCATCGTACAATATTTATTTCTTCTCATCATAATGAGATCATCAAAAATCAAATCAAATCCTTCATCAACACTCCTTTGACTATTATTCACTTCCTTCCATCTAATCAGGGAATTTTTCATCACTCTCTCCACATTTTGATAGTGAGGTTTCAATTTATTTAATTCCTACTTTCATCAAGAACTGATTAAGCTGTTAAAAAAGAAATAATATAAAGGTATCGTTGTGTAACAAGAAAACACATACGTATATTGTTATTTCCTGACCTACCACAACGAGGAAAAATTTCCCTTGGGTAATTTAGTAGCATAATCATCCTTAGCATAGCAAGTCAATCTCATTGCGCGTTCACTTGGGTAGTAAGGTTCGTTCACATCAGTCGAAATTACAGTCTTGAGGAAAAAATAAAATAAATAAAATAAAATCGTGACTGAAAACAAACACTTTTTTGCGTTTCCCTTTTGCCCTCGAAGCATTTTTTCAGCATTGCAGTCATGAATATGCATTGATGCTCCTACCATTAATAGTTACCAGAAAACTGTGATGGAAAAAAGAGGAGGAGATATTATTTGAAGAATGGGGTCAAATTTCTTACCACTTGGGTCATATTTCTTCGGACCAAACCTTTCTGCAATGACCCATTTTGACACTGACCTCAAAGGGGTTATCATAAAGACCAGTTACGTTTCAGTTATCGTCGGTGTTTGAAACTAATGAAGCGAACAGCTTTCTTTAAGAGCTTTCAACAAGATTCAAACCTTGTCTTTCAAATAACAGTCTGAAAACCTATACTATTTCATACAAATGATTTCGTTTTTATTTAGGATGTGAAATTTCTTTAATACTTAAGTTAAAAAAAAGTTATGGTGGAAATCCCTCAAGAATTGAGTATGCTGAAACTAAAAAGTCATCTTTAGTCTCGCACTAACAAAGAAGAAATGATGCCGAATTTCCAAGCAATTTTTTTATTAATAAAAAGAATCGTATATCATTTAATTAATTTCAGTTATGTACAAAATAATTTTAAATGAAGAATTTTCATTATATTCAAACATTAAATATGTGCAATAGCATTCTTTTGCAAGATATATACCCGTTTTTGAAAGGATACCTAAGAAATATACTTTAATTGAAAAAAAATCACCCTTCTAATCCATATTAAATCCTACTCAGATTTTCAACGGTATTAAAAAATTTCGAGAAACTATCCAGTATAAATGCTTAATTTCTCTTTATTGCTTTATATAAAACAAATGCCTGTGTCATATACCAAATCTAAATTGTTTAAAAATTTTGTGCTTTCCGTAAACAAAAAAATTAAGCAACTGAAACCCGTAAATTATTCATCCTTGAATTGGTCTTTCAATGAAAAAATGATTTTAAAAGCATTTTCTGCTTCATATAATTTCTGAGTTAGATAATCAGCAGCTCGATTATCAAAACTCTTTTCACCCAAATATGTTTTTTTTAATTTCAAAATAATATCGTCGACAATAAAGTGTAAATTATTTTTAATATTGCTTTCTGATTTTTCAAGACAGAAAATACATTAATATTATTTTTTCATGCTAGCCAACAATTCTTCAAAGCGAAAACCTTTAATTGTTACTTTTTTATCAGCTATTTTTAGGTATTTTTTAATATTTAGTTTGTTTTGTATGAAAACAACATACTTCCTTCTACCATTTATATTAAGTTTAAAATTTTTAGCAATTAAAAATTAATATAATCCATTTTGGGAAGTGGAATAAATTTTATAATTTAATTGTATTGCCCGAGTTTCTTGCTGCTTTTTGCAGAATCAAATATTTAGAAAACAATACTGAAGTTGTAGCAGGAGCTTATTTAAATCGGTTCGTCGGATTTAGCCTCGTTTACTAATATCGATTAATCTGAGTCGACAGAAAATCCCTAATATTAAAACAGCTTAATAATATTCCGTCTTTAGTAAAAAAGACAAAACACTTTTCGTCTTCTTTCTATGCTAATATTTCTTTCTTTTGTAGTTAGCCTTTCCAGCTCATCAAAAACGCCCGAACACATTTTTCAAAAAAGCTGATTCTCCTAGGAAATGAAATCACCCGTGAAACAAACCACGTCGTCACTCGGAAAACAGCCATATCAAATGAGTCTGAAGTTTCAAACCAACTGGAAATATTTAAGAAGATAACAGATCTAAAAAATAACAAACAAATAAGTTTTCAACACGTCGGTGAATGTAAAAAGTGAAATGAATAATAGCCTCGATTATATGCATATTTAAAATAAACATTTGTGCTATTTTCTTTCTGAGTAATTTGAAAAAAAGAGGTTGTTAAAATAAAAACAAACTGTACGGAGTTGCTTCAATACTGGATTGATTAGACGAATTTTTATTTTGATATGGTTTCACAATAAGAAAGAATCTCTCACATTTTTATAAGCAATGATAAAGCTATAGCGTGAATATTTTACAGAATTTGGTTACAACAAATTTATGGCAATTTTTTAATTACACTGGTTTATAAATATTCTGATTTCTATTATCTGAAATTATCTGAGAAGTTACTTCCGAATTTTTAGTTGGTGATCAATGTAAAATGCCTCATGAACATATACAGATGAAGAAATTAAAGCCAAAATACCTTTCATATATATGCAGCATTTAACTATGATTTGTAGCTATCAAGTGAGTCTGATCCAGAATATGTTCTGCCTCTGTGAAATATTAAAAATTTTCAACGCAAGCACATTATATCATGCAGTATTTAAATAACGTACACAATGATAAGTTATTCTATTTTTATTCTTTCATGATTTGATTTTTTTTTTTTTATTTCAGAACTGTCCATTTAACAACTAATCTTTTTTAAGCTTATTTTAAATGGAAACAGTTATTTGAATTTGCTTCTCATAATAGAAATATTTCCGCTATAGTAATATTATAAATTCAGTATTCCATACTTAATTGTATTATTAATATCAGTTATCCTTCATTCTGGTTTTTATTTATATGTCAATTAATGCATTTGAAGTAACAATCAAAAACAGGAATGACCTTTTTGCCAATTAGTATAACCTTGCTGACGCATAAAATGAATGTCGAAGCTTTTCTAATAAGACTCAAATGTTAGTTAGGCTTCTGAAAATAAAAAACAACAAACAAATGGTTTCGCATTAAAGGTACTTTAGTTCCATTTGTAGAAGAGAGTATCGAAATTTCAAATTTAGTTTCTTTCCACATCCAGGATCATTCAGAAAAACAGTAGATTGAAGCTGAAAGTTGATAGAACAAATTCATGTCTCTCCAACGAGTTAACTAACTAGAATTTTCAGAAAAGCAAGTCATAATTTATTTCCTTTGAAAAATACTAGAAATTATGTCTCCTCTGTATCACGTCAAGGATTAATACAGTATTCAAATATTGTAGTGTCCTAAATTACTAGAATTTGTTTTTCTTCTTTTTAGAACTTTATACTGCCAAGCAAATGCGTAATTACAATGGCCTAACAAACTGTCTAAGAAATTGCATTTGGAATTAAAAACAGAAATGATTTTAAGTATTTTATTGCAGTACATTAATCCATATTTATCATCATGTGTTAGAATTCTAGAACTAGAACTACGTATATATAGTTGATTGGCAGCAATGGGATGAATTGCATTTGTTGAAATATTTATGTGTTTCCGATATGAAAATGCTTAAATTCTAAAAATTATAATCGCAAAGGAGCTATTTATAAATGGTATAAAGTTAGGGTATTTA
>JAPMOQ010038391.1:409243-428639 GCA_026543055.1 Argiope trifasciata
GTGTGTGTGTGTGTGTGTGTGTGTGTGTGTGTGTGTGTTGCAAAATAACATAATTTCGCAAAATTTAAATCACTGCTACAAAATATTTATTAGCTCAAACTGTGTGTTAATAATTACTGTGTAATTTAGTTTTTATTACTATTTTAATTAATGTTGCTGATAATTGAGAAAATTATTAAAAAAATTAAAGATAATTATTAATTCTAACTGTATGTAAAGAATTGTTGTATGATTCAGTTTTTATTGTTACTTTAATTAATATCGCTGATAAATGAGAAAATTTGAAATTAGTTACGTTAAATTTTTACATGATGTTAGCTGTTGTAAATATTAATAAAAGTATGTTGCATGAAAAAGTATAAATGGCTGCTTTTTCTTAGACAATCATTATTATTGAATTAACATTGCTATTGGAAAAATGCCTATCGCTTTTTTTTTGTACGGTATTCAATGAAACATATAATCAAGGAAAATTCTTATTTTTACTATAGGAGTAGAACAATTTAATTTTAGAAAATGAAATTTAATTAAAGATATTTTTAATGTAGTTTAAAATCTATAAGTAATTTTGATAAATCCCAATGCTAACAAATACAGACTTTAATGAACAGTAAGGAAGATTTTCAGAATAATGCAAACTTACCTAATAATGAGAAATTTTCTTGCACTGATTATCAAATATGAACAAAAAAAATAACAATGTTTATTTTTTTAAACGCTTTAATTTTTTTTTTAATTAATTCGAAAATTTTTTATTAGATGAAAATAATTTTTAAAATCTATAATTAACTATAATGTTTGTTAAATCTATAATTAACATTTTATCTATTTTAAACATTTCAACAAAATAAAATATTTAAAAAATGTTATTCAAGAAAACTGGATTTTTTTTTTACTATATTTCATCATTGATTTGATTCTTTTTTTTTTAATTTTATTAGAAAATTTCAATTTATTTGTGCTTTAAACGAGAAACAACTGCATTTTTCCTCCCTAGTTATTAAACCTAAAGGGGCAGCGGTAGCCGGGTGGTAAGGTCTCGGCTTCG
This sequence comes from Argiope trifasciata, assembly GCA_026543055.1. Taxonomy (NCBI): domain Eukaryota; kingdom Metazoa; phylum Arthropoda; class Arachnida; order Araneae; family Araneidae; genus Argiope; species Argiope trifasciata. Next base: position 410,292 of record JAPMOQ010038391.1, read on the forward strand.
GAACCGAAGGCCTTCAAGTTTGAGACTCGATTCCATCGAAGAACCGTCGTGTAAGGGAGTCTCTTGCACGTTATATCCATCAGGCCAAGCGTCCTCCCACTGGTGTGGTGTGGAGAGAAGGCTGCCACCTCAGGTGTCGTCCTCGTTATTTGACCCTGGTTCAAAATTGCTAGATCCGTCCCAAAATATCCGTAGTGTTGCTTTGCAATGGGATGTTAATATAACTAAACTATTAAATCTAAATATTTAATGCCAGGTAATAAAATAAAATCCCATTTTTAAAATGTATCGTATTAATCTCAAAAACAAATTCATGCTTTCTTAAAAGAGTTTGTCTTCTCTAAATAATTTATTCTCTCTTTGTTTATTTTTGATTTCAAATATTCCGATAACAGTTGAAAATGTTATTTATACTTTTATAAAGTATACAATTATTATTTATACTTTTATAATCTTATTATCTAAAAAAGTGCAAAAGTTCCTCGTTTGGAGCACTAATAAATTGAAGCCTTCTTATAGAATTCAAGCTATGATCTAATTAATGGTAAAATATTGTAAATAAACTAACTCCATGTTTATTAATTACTTTAATCTTGACTCTTCTATTGTAACAGATGTAAAAGCATAAATAATTTGAATGCTAACAAACTACCAGTCATGCGGTTTGATTTCTTGTTTACTGAGGGATAAAAATAATTTTCCTATCTCCTTCATTGCAAATCTATTCCAATCCAATTTAATTTATTTCCAAAATTTTACTATTGACCTGATCAAACTATTTCTATTTTACGCTAAAAGACAGAGCTGTTTATTATCAAAATGAACACGAATTTATAAACCGCATTTTTTATTTCCTCTTTAGTTTTCTGGATCTGCTTCATAACTATAATTTGAATAAATGTAAATAAAACGTTAATCCGGCAAAAAAAAGTTGAACAAAGTCTGAAATGCCCTTAAGAAAATTTAATAGTTCTTATTCTTAACATTTTTTCTCTCGTTTGTAACAAATGTAAACAATAATTATTATAACTTGATAAAAAGGTTGTTCTTGTTTAGGATGTTAAATTAATTTTTAAATCAATTTTGATTAAAATAAGGGCAGCTTATTTATTGATATTCATTCTCTTTCATAAGCGATGCATTTATAGAAACTTTTATCAATTCAATAGCAACGGCTTGTTCCTGTTTATATTTTGATTCCCTGTTGACTGGAACATAAAAACACTTTTCCTACTTTTTTTTCATGGCAAAAAAAAAAAACACTTCTGCTAAATTAATTTCTTTCCGAAATTTTACCATTGACCTGATCATATGTCGGCTATAATTAGAGAATCAAGAAGTCTATTTGTTGGTGTAACGAAGGGATTTTATCAGCTGCAGTGTTTCCTTCCTTATCAGCTGTCTGAACCTTCATCATTGCCGTAACTATCAGGGTTGGGAGCGGCTGGCTATAGAAGAAAACTGGATCGGCTAGGCACTGTAATTAGGACAAACCTACTTCAGATATGAGGAATGACCTTCAGATAACTTGTTTTCTAATTTTTAGAAAGGCATGTTAAAAGTAGGCGAGGGAAAAAAGCGCATCAGGGGAGAAAGCTTTTTCGTCCGATATAACAAAAGAGAAACATTGTATTATTGAATATCGTAGATGGTGAGATAAAGGCTTACTTTGCCTTTATCTGACCTAGGCATTTTCTGCTTACTTAATGGTAAGATTTTCAGGGAAATATATTCTTAATATCTGCTCAAAACTATAATTAATTCCTTTATATGTAAATATAAATGTTGAGATGGAAAGCTCATTTTTTAACTCGCTAATAGTAGTCATTGTTTAAATTGACTGCTGAATTAGATATCGGACAAATTTATATGTATGAAAATGGTTGTATTAAAAATTTCTCTTTTTTATTACTTTCGTTCATATGAAGTATTGAGTAAGTACAGTAATTTTCAAAAGATTCGCAAGACAGAGAGAAAGGATGGGGTACACATATTTAGCTTCTGAAAAGTAGATTTTTATTCGTATTCAAGTTGAAACAAACCCGTCGAAGGGCTGACTTTCTGCAGTCTGTACATTCGCATGCATATAAGCGGAATAACTTATTAACACAGTGATTTAAATCAATGAAATGTTCTATGTGATCTTGTAACTATAACTGAAACTCCGTATCAAATTTTTGCTTCAATCGGTTGGAAAAAAGGCGTCGGAAATACATATTAGCACAACAGACTCAATAAAAACGAGAAATTCGCAATAGTCATCTATATTTCATAACTATCGTTCACCAATACCATATAAGGCATTTGTGAGCTTATCAAATTTCCCAGTTTCATGCATGACGGATGGGAATGAGATTTTTATCGGAAAATAAGAGAGAAAATTTCGGGGAGACCACAAGTTTGTTTTCAAAAGTGCTTTTGTTTGTAGAAATTCTGTAATTGCACAAAAAATATTAAGAATATCTGTAAACAAAAAATATATAAAAAGAAAAGAAACCAACAGTTCGATTTTCGTCAACACAATAATAAAAATAATGAAAGCATTTTGTAAAAGGAGGGAAAATATCTCGTGAGAAGAATTGCTCGTTTACTGAAAGGACCTTGTGCCAATTCCGAAATGTTTTGAAAATAATAAGGATGGCTAAAACATATTACTGTTTAATTTACTGTTTGCTTAATATTTAGCGATATTAAATATATTTTTAACAGCAATTTCTTTATTTTATTTTTATACAGTATTTTTTAACAAATATTTTCACCAAAATTACATTTGTAATGGACGTATATACTCGTCGTGAGTACTTAACAGGTTAAATAAACAAAAATAACTATCAAAAAATAAAAGGGGATCAAAGTGGATGAAATAGTATTAAATTGAAAAATATTGTTACACAACTCCGTCTTTGCATCCTGTAATCATTTTACTATTTCCGAATCTCGTAAAAATTAATTAATACATAATTTACAGATTTATAAACTATAATTTAAGAGTTAAGTGAAGGAATAATTAGGAATTAAAATTGAATTCACATTTCACAGTCAAAGTTCAAAATATAACCTCCTAAGAGGTTTATTCTAAACATACGCCTATTCAACTACATCCACAAAACAATAAAATTATTTCTAAACTACGATCATTAAACGTTGATCAATTGAAAATCTCATATTAAATATTTGAGTTCACATCCAATCATAAGGGTAATTATCAATCATTTCGCTTTTGATTACACATTTAAAGCAAATCCGTTCAGTCTGATGATCGTATGTTAATATTCTTCAAAGTTGAGTAAAAGAATCAATAAAGAATCAAAATATTGCTATATCTACACTGCTCTTAAGAATATATAATCGTCCTTGTCCTTCAGACATATGGTAAAAATATAGATAAATAAAGTTTCCGGTAGTGTCCAAATATTTTTTTCTCGAAAGCATCACAATACAATCTGTATACGAGAGAATAATTTAAGCATGCCTAGAATCCTTTTTAATAATGATCATTTCGTAAATATTCAATTAATTAGAATAATTGTATGTATTTAGTATTGTTCATATTTGTTATTCTGTTTAGACTCGATTCTCTATCGTCAATTAAAAAAACAGGTACTTTAATTAGAAAATTAATAAAAAGAAAAATGAACTTTTTTTCAAGTAATCCAAAACTGAAGTTGGAAAAATAATCAAAACTCTTATCAAATCTAAAAATGATAGATTGAAAATATCAAAATACATATTATAATTATTTAGAATAATTTTCAAGTATTATAATGACTTGTCTTAATGATAACGCCTTTTGCATATTTAATGTTGCAGTGCTACTGAATAAAACGTTTCAATCTATGAACGCTTTGTTGGCTTATTTGTGTTAATGCATGAAAGCTACAAAAGCTGATATTTTTCATGATTTAGAAAACTCAAGCAGTCAACGAACGCATTCAGAATTTTTAATATCTTTTTAAAATCATTCATCATTGAGATGACGAATGATTATACTCTCTGTACTTATGACGAATATACTCTCAAATTAGGAATTTCACGTGAGAGTTCTTGATATAAGTACAAGAAACTAAGAAACAAACTATCTACGAGAAACATATGAAAGAAATGGAAACAGGATTTAGAATATTACAGTAAGTTGAAAATACCTATAGCTGAGTTAATATACGTTTGTGTATGTGTGAAGAAAAGAAACAAATCAAAAATAAATTGCTTTAAAAACGTCTCCAACTTCGTCATGTCTGTCATAGAAATGCTTTTGCTTCTAAAGCCTGGTTCAGTAAATTGCCTTCAACTTAACAGAATATGTTAATAAGTGTGTATATATATATATATATATATATATATATATATATATATATATATATTCCGCATTTAGACAAAGAGTAATAAAAATAAATAAATAAAAGTCTCACTGCATCATTCATTTATTTACTATGAATTTATAGGATGTGCTTCAATGTATTTTGCAACTATCGAACTTGCATAGAGAGTACATAAGTCATGTCAAAAATCAATCAAAATCATTCATCAACCAATAAAATCTCTTTGCTTGATGAAAATAATAAAGTGATAAAAATCAATTGATTGATAAATTGATAAAATATAAATTTAATAGGATGTAATTAATGTTCAAAAAGTATAAAATCAAATACTCTAATTATCTGTATTAAATAAAATACAGCCATAAAAACTATTCATAAATATTATTTTGCATTAACAGAGCATTAACAGAGAAATAAATGAAATAAAAGGAATAATTGTAATTATGTCCTAAATATTCCTGCAATCGGTAATCTGTTCAAACTCAAAATGCATAAAATTCTCTTTTTCATTCTCTTTCTCATAAAATTCTTTTCAAAAAAAATGTGTGCATGAATTTGTTTATGAATTAGAAGGAAAGTTGAACAAGATGTCCTTTAAAAAGAACCTATATGTTACAATTCTACCGGAGCAATACTAAAGAATGAAAAAATATACCTTTTTAATCATCCAATAAAAGATGTTAACCAACCGTTGAAATAAAAGAATCTTTTCTTCTCAAATGTTCTCGCTGTTGCTTTTGTTTCATTAACAAAAGTAAAATCAATTCAAAACTTTGTTTTTCATCCCATCCGAAACCAGAAACCTATTTATATTCATTCAAAACGCTACCAGTAGAATCTTTTCATAGATTTTTGTGATCTATTTATTATCGTCAAGGTATGACTTACGTAGAAAGGATTGGAAGTCCTTCAAATATGAAGGTCAAAAGTGTAATGCTTTTAACTGACTAGAATATCTCACGCACGAAGAATAAAAGCAAAGGGGAAATTTTTAGATATTTGCGAACCATAGAGGAGAATCTTTAGAGGTCTAATCTTATTCCAAAATAAAGGAGTTGAGATAAATTTCCAGAAGAGGTGATAGTGCGGAAAATGTAAATAGAATTTTTATGTAATGGATTTTTTAGTTTTTGATATATAATAGGTAATATTTACAGTGTTTTATATAAAATGCCTTATCAGCCTGAATATTTTTTTCAATGTTGTTTGAAGTTAAGGCCGAAATATTAGGGGAAGAAACTATCATTCGAAAGAGTTTCAAACAGTAAATAAGCCGTTGAACTAAAATCTTCGATTAAATTTATTTTAATAACTAAAATAAAATTGATTAACTTTTGAATAAGGTGACGTAATTCTTTTCTGATAAAGTCTAGTTTCTAATAAAAATTTGAGAATATTAAAAGTTATATAATATATATTGTGTCAAATTATTTGTATTAAAACAATCTTATTGCGATTAACCTTCATGTAATTGTCTAAGCAATCATATATAATTTTAAATTCTAAACTAATAAATTAATTAATTAATAACAATTACTAAGGAATATCAGCTTTCTATTTAAGAGTTTTTGAGAATTAAGTTAAGATTTTCTATATTCAATTTTTCAGTTACATGGATTACATTGATATATTTGTTACAACACTTTTGGTCAATGATGGGAACTTGAAAACTTTTTGAACTGTTAAACTATCATGCATGAAAATAAAAAATTAATGATTGAACGTGAAATTGTCAGTCGCATCTGAATGTATTTATTTTTAAAACCGTGGAATGTCTCAGATAATTTAGATTGTGCACAAATTATTGTAACACTCCACAATAATTTTAATACACTCCATAAAATGTTTCATTCAATTAGTATTCAAATTAGGGCTATTTTAATACACAAAACCAACAACAGGCAAATTAAAAAATCATGCAGGAACTTTCCCATCATAATGCTCATAACACGAATGTTGTGCTAGTAAAGGAAAGAAAAAAAAGAAATGCGACATATATTCATTTCAATTAAACTACAGATTGCATATGCTCAAATCTCTTATTACATTTTAATGCTGGTCAGTTACATGCGATAAGATAATCATCCATTTCTTAAACATAAAAATCTCTTCGTAAACGTAGGCTTTTGTTGTCGCTGACAGGCGCTCTGAGAACGATGAACCACAAGATTTGAAATAATTACAAGTATTACCGATATTTGGGTTAAGCAGAAAGTCGAGCAATTCACCGCCCGGCTCAAAACTGTTTGAGATATTAAAACTGTCTAGTTTGAAATGTGAGAGAGAAGGTTTCCAACTCGGAAAGGAAACACAAAAGCAATCTGGGAGTGGTTCAAGATAAGATAGAATACGAAAAGTAAAATAAACTCGAGACCCAGAAAGATATTCAGCTCTGTGTGACTGGCGTAGGTGGAAGAAGTTTTGAGAAAAAAAATATCAGCATGTATCATTTTATCATCAAAATGTGTATATCAAGTCGATATTTTTTCAATTTGAACAATGACAAACTTGTGGGTAGTGAAGTTAGAATATTGTTAAGGATTTTAGGTTTATAAAATTTCAAAATAAATGTAGTTTGCTTTTCATTATCCAAAATATTATAAATATTTCAAAGTATGTAAATTTGATTTTCATTTAACCGTCTATAATTTCCAAACAGGAAGTTTATGTACGTGTTTTCGTTTATTAAAATGAACAACGTTTAAACTGCTTGTAAGATCTGCACGTATTTTCCCCCAACTTTCTAAACATGTAAAAGTTTATTGACAAGAGGATAGGAAATTGAAGCCTAAGGGCAATAAATTTAAATCTGTTTAAAATAGTAATATAAAAATGAACATATTTAAAAAATCTTGTATGCTCATAAAATTAATGCACCGCTAACTGTTCTTGTAATAAACTTAAGTGGACTTGCTAAGCAGAAAACATGTAGAGTAGAATAACTTTTGATTTGTAATGATTAATAAATTTTCATTCAGATAAAATAATCATGTTTAGAAATACAAAAAAAAATCAACTTTAGTTGACGATATTTCGAATAGGAACAAATCTTTTAACAGCATAAAAAATATTCTTTATTATTTTATTACCTATGTACGCATGACTATTTTATCATTGTAAAGATAACGAAAACTTTTACACCGCTTTAGCAACAATTGCTGATTAGATTTGATTATCAATACAAGTGTTGAATTTTTAATGCATTGAAGGAACAACTCCTTGAAATAACTTATAGGCTGTCAAAACTTAACATCACTAAAAATGACATTCAATATGCATTTGTTGATGGACCCAACACGTTCTATTAATAATTTAGTTTTATGAACACGAGCACAAAAGGGCAGTTTGACAACATATATATTTTACAATTGCAGAATTAATTTTTAAATAAATTCTCTCTGAATTTCTCCAATGACTCTGAATTTCTTGAATCCCCTAGGCAGGAACTGTTTTACTGGAAATTTAATTTAAAGGATTATTGCCTCTATTTTAATTTTCGTGCTTGTTTAAATGAAGTTTGTGAATTACTGAATTAAAAAAATTAAACTAAATTATGCAGTAAGATTTTAAAAAGTAAACTTTGTAAAAGGCGAAGTATAAAAACATAAAACATTCTGGTGAATCACCCACCATATTATCTGTCATCACGCATTATTAAATTAAAAGCCATGTGGTTCTGTCTGTTGCAGAGATATGAATGACTTTTAATTTTTGGAGCACCATTAAGTGTCAAAAAACAAACCTAAGAGAGTTCACGCAGTGCTCATTTGTTTATTTTTAACGTATATGCGTTATGCTGTTTTGCAGAGTAAAGTAAACCATCTACATGAATTCATATTTAATATTGCTTCCATCTGCGCAGGAGTCTAATGAACTCAAGACAGGAATTGAGCAATTCCTTGAAAGAACACACATGAAGTTTCATAAAACCATCAAGAATAAAGTGAGAGTTAAAAAGATATCTACTTTTCTTTGGTGATTTGAAAAATAAGTGAGGTCACATTATTATCTTTCCATCTCTGTTACGACTTAAACGAGTCACGAAGTAGTAGAGGCCTGTACTTTTACTGAATAGTTTTCATAAATCCTCACAACTGGTACTTTTGATTCTTAATGCAATGGTGGTGATAATCTCCATCAGGTTAAAGGCAGTTTACTTTGCGGTTGACCTATTAAAGTCGAATACGCTTAGTTCTTTTATCATCCATTATACAGCTATACACACCTCAAAAAACAACAAAGAGAAGAGACTTAGTGATGTCTTAATGTACCTTAAACAATGGCGATTACCTATAAAGGAAAAGTGACGGTTCGTGTTCTAATGATAAAGATAGGGAAGAGCGGCATAAACCTTATTTGTTAACTAATTCTTTTAATCCAAACTCCAATATAATCCCCCAGGAAACGATTGTACAATGAAATAAAATAAAATAAATAAAATTTTGATGATCTGTGAACTCAAAACTACAAACAATTGATTTATTTCCAATTCATTCGTAAGCTATTTAATTTTTTTTTCTTTTTAACAAGTAGATAAAAGTAAACAGAGATTGCATACCATAATGTAATTTTTTTCTACTCTTCACATCCTTCGGGATTTGTTATTTCTACAGTTATCTTTCATCATCATAAGCAATTTTCTCAGCAAATCATTTCTAAGCATTTTGACCGTTCGAGGAAGTTTCAACATTTGGCATAATAGTTTCATAAGTAAAGCATTCCATTATAAATAAAAATAAAAATCTATCTCTACTCTTTAGAAGTAATTGAAGTATTATATCACGAAAATTATTAAAACATTATTTGAAATGTTTTTGATGGAATTGAAAATATTTGTTGTAGTATTCAGTAACATGGATGATTTTCATTTATAAAGACATATGATAAAACTTTTATTTCTCCGATACATTTGAAAATTAATGTGATCGGAGCACTGTACCCCAATCAGCTTCTAAATCTAAATCTTCAATTAAATAAAAGCATTCTTTGTGGATATGTTTATTTATATCTTTCTTTATTTGATTGTTTTTATTACCCTGCAAATACTCTGGAATAGAAGTAAGTAAAACAAAATAAGAGGTACAACAAATTAATATCGAACAAGTTACGAAAAAAGATTAGTGCATGTATTGTTTCATATCAGTCTGGATATGTGTTTCTCTATACTCCTGAAATCTTTCAATGCCATGTATTAATATTTCAGAAGTATGCTTAAAGTAACCTTCTTTTAACTTAAGATAAATGTATTTTTATTAAATTATCGTCTAGTTTTAAAATTACTTTAGAGACAGCGATAAGTTGGTTGGGTTTATTAGGTTTTATGACGAAAAACAGTGTAGTTGTATATAGTTGATGAAAACAGATATCGGCTATAAAAACTGATTAAAATAATTGAAAAAGTATTAAAATTTCATTAATAAAATTTACATAAAAATATGAGAAGAGATAAAATGTAGAGAGACATGATTATAAAGAAATGATTAAAATATAATATACCAACATATATTGAGTAGTGAGATGTATTCTGCTAAAGTAAAGATGTAAATAATAAAATTGCATCATTATTAAAACCAATAAGAGCTTTCTTTATCTTTGGCAAAAGACCTTGTAACTTTGTTCTGAATATTATGCTGAGATCGTCCATGTTAACAATTCACTGAGCAAAATGACATGAAAAATCAAGATGAGAGCATTTTATTTATGATCAGATTTAATTCAGGCCAATATAGTCACATTCACAACAAACTTTTCATGGAATGAGGACCCTGTCCTCCAAAAAAAAAAGTTCAGATGCAGATATTAGATCATTGCAACTCCTCTAAATTTGAGTATTAGATTCCATTTAAAAGTGGAGAGAAATATTAATAATTTCCCCTCTTTTAACACGAGTATGGTATATGTTTATGCAAATATGTATGATTTTCAATACAGCATACACTTTTTTCAAAAAGTAGTTCTTTATACTTTTTAGTAAACGAAGTACAGAAAAAGACAGCATTTTAATCGTCAAAAATTCTACCTCCGAATTTTGAAGAATCTGCTCATTCCGGACTTCCCTAAGTCCGAAAAACATTTTTTTTAGCATTAAATCTAGCTGCCTGACTGTGAGCAACTTAACAACTTAAAAGGTTTCAAACTTGAAAGAAAAAATCAAGCAAATGCTCTTTACACAAAATTTGTAGATTTCTATCAAATTCTTCTGAGAAAAATCCATTCTGAAAAAATCTGACATTCGGTTGATCAAATATAACTTGACACGAAAACTTAATAGCTAATAGTTTTCACTAAATGACTAATAATAAAGTTTTGTACACAGAATTAACATATAAAATGTATCATCTAAGCGTTTATATCACATTGGAAATTTAATCCAACAAGGGGCTGAGAGGCTATCAATATGTACTGTCACAAGTATACAAATGCAATAGCATTAGCGTAACGCAAAAAACTTAACGACTTAAATGAAATTTGGTATTCTATTTCATGATTATAATTGTAAATATGTGTCAAGTCGGTGCTTTAACGCTTCGGAAAAAAGGCGTCTATAATAAATATTCGGTTTTCCGGCACTTGCATATTAACCACATCCCATCAATTCAACGCTTAAAAAAGTCGTCCAATATTGCACGCTAATAGGCTGTTTCATAACTATTGTTCGTCAGTGGCCTGCAGTTAACAATACACAAGTATTAATTTTCTTTACTATTCCCCAAAAAAATAAAACCGCCTCTCATGTACAGAACTCTAAAAATAAATCTGATCATTCATGATATTTACGAACATGCCTTGATTAGAATTTTTTTCGGATTCTCATTTACTAGAGAGCATACGAGAAAGTTTGGAAGAGACCACTCTTGCAGCTTTATTTTGATTTTTGTATTGAAACAATCATCTTTCTTCTTATGTTACACTTATAGAAATATACGAAGGGCTCAGTAGCCAATCAGCGTAAACCAATAAATAAAAAAGACCATTTTATGTTTTCTTGAACAATTAGTGGGAGGCGGGAGGGAACAAATTTTTGTAAACTCATTTGCTGCTATAATAAAAAAAAAAGTCAGTGACTCGAGTGCTTTGACAACTGACTGATTTTTGCATCAAAAAAACACTTGGGAATAAGTTATTGGAAGCCATTGTCAGGGGAAAAAAATTTATCCACATTAAATGTCTTCTGGGCCCTTCGTACAATGCACCAAAATGTATGATTTCAATTTCAAATATGCAACCATTATTTTTTCCTTAAAATTTTTCATTCTAAATATTGCGTGCGTACACCATGAAATTCATTCTAACTCTTAATGTCTATTTCTTATTATTTTTCAAAAAGAAAAATAATAATTTGCTAATTAGAAATTAAATACTTCATTAAGACATCTTTTGCACATTTTAAAAAGTCTAACGAAGCAAGCTATCGAGGACAACTGCAGTAACTGAAGTACGAAAGATCAACGACATGCTGACCTTCTAGAACAATATTTGAAATTAATCTCCGAAATTTTTCACGACCCTTTCAAATTTCAATAAGGCTAAATAATTACAATTAGAAAAGACATATTTGTTTCACTAAATAGTCATTTGAGGAACATCAAAAACACCCCGCCTATTTCTAAAACAATTGCCAACTGTGAAAGCTATTTCAACCGTTACAAATTGCATACGTCCTTCTTGTTCGATTTTAATTCATACAATTACTTCTATTGTACCCCTTCAACTGTAATGAAAGATAAGAAATTAAAGATGTAAATCGAAACTAAAGCCTGATTTCTCTGATCATAAGTTTCTTGCTTACATTCATTCTGTAAGTAATCTATGTCAAAATAAAAGTAGCTTATTATTGTTATGTTATTAAGATGTTATTAGTCTATTAAGATGTAAAATTTTGAAACAAAAAATGAATTTCTAAAATGTTACTTATATTTTTGTTCGAAACTTTTCGTATTTGTTTCAGGCTTTTCAGTGAATCAAAGAAAACAGTTATTTAAGTTTCGTTCCATGTTATTATAAATTATCTGTTACATGAAAAATGTTCTTGCATTTTGGGACTATTGGGATATTTTCATTTATCATAGGTTGGATGCTCTTACATTGTGTATTTTTAAGAGATATAATATTTAGTATGTCCTTAGATATTGATTTCCTTATTTAAATGCAATACTATCAAATTGATAGGACAATTTATCACACTTGTATAGTCAAACAATTGAAAATATATGCTTCAGTATATTTTGGTGTTTAAATGCTCATAGAATTAAAAAAAATATATTAGCCTTTAACATAAGAATTTTTCCGATAAATCTGTTATGGAGAATGAAATCAATTAAATTTATTTCTTCAAATAAAAAATATTATTCGTTGCTAAGATGCACTACAAAAACAGATTCATTCTCATTAACTATGCAGAACGTATTATGTTATTTGTTTAACTGCCCTTGGAACTGAAACATATACTTGTAAAAAGAAATTTTATCTATTTTCAGACAAATCTCATTTGTCTGTCCATTCATCCGAAAACTGAAGTTACTCCTCATATCTAACACTTGAAGAATTATTCTTTCAACGTTTCCTCGACGATTCGCTTTTCATTGAAACATATTCATGGATTTTCAAGGTTGATAACATTTCCTTGTTCTTTCTTGTTTATCGAGTTTTGCATCATATTCGGAGTTTTTAAATAAGGAAAGTAAATGAAAGGGATCCTGTCAATTCTGTACCTATCGAGCAGCAGTACATCTGGACATATCTTATCGGTCATATCTCATCAGCATTCGTGACCTACAGTTTCAAGTTATTGAGCTCAAATCTTGCCGTCTAATTAACTAATAAATCAAGTTCAAAAAGATCAAAAGAAAAATGATTCCCTCCGCTGAAAGAAAAATGTCGTTCAACTGGCGCCTCCGTATGCGGCAGGACACCCAGCGTTTGTTTTCTAAGGTCATGGGACGGTTTTTTTTATTTTACATGCAACACTTTTCGCGTCGAATTCATGCCGCCAACTCGTAAGAAAAATAAATTCTATTAAGTTTGTTTCTTATTAGTCTTTTCGCCTTGTTAATATTATGAAATACTTGAGTTGCTCATGGGAGCTTTTTTCTTTTTCATATCACTTTTTCAAGCATTAATATCGAATTATCAGATCAGCTTTCCCAAACATTAAATCTCCAATGGCGTAGCAAAATTATAATGTCATGGTCTTTTTTCTTCTCTATCTTGTCATAAACTGGAAATAAATGCATTGCAATTTTAATATCATACCCCCACTTTTTCAAAATTAACGTTCAATGCATCTAATGGCTCCTTGTTATTATGCCATTGTAGTAGTTCCCAGATAAATTTAATAATTAATTCTTACCTTTGCAAAATACTGTTAAATTTTAGGAAAAAATGAGTATTTTGGAAATGAAAAAAAATTATCACATTTTAAATATTTATTTGACGCAACAACCTAGATCTTAAGAATTAAAAAAAATGATACACAAGTATAGAGTTTAATTTAATTAAAAGTCCTAACTTTAATACACTTTTCTAATGATTATCTGTGCTTACTATAGAAACAAATGATCTCCAATGGGAAAATGGGATCATTTTCCCATTGGAAAATTTATGGAGAATGGGAAAATTTATGGGAAAATTTATTTTCCATTCCCCATATGGGAAAATTTATTTTGACATCGTATACTATTTTAAGGTATAAATTGATTCTGAAATTCGTTTTTAATGCATTAAAAGGCAACATCAATTTTATTTTACTTTATCCCTTTATTTATTGTTTGTAAATAGAGCTGGAAGCAAAGCAGATCACATTAAAGTCATAGTTCTAACCTTTAATACGCATCAAAAGATGTGTAGTATATGTTAATAATTAAAAAATAAAACTGATATCTTACTGAAGTATCAGTCATAAGATTTTAAAAGAATTTTATGTCTCAAGAAAACTTAATGTTGTTTCAAAAAACGCTTTAGAAGCTTAATTTAAGGCCAAACATGAAACACGTCATTTCAAAAGTCAGATAATGCATTTTTAAAGAAATCGATGAAAGCAAAAAATGCAGCATACTTGAGCTTCAATAAAAAGTTGAGTTTGTTAATGCAAATATTTAATAAAATAAAAAATTATTCCGAATTTTCTTTTTTTTTATCATGTAAGGAAATTGAAATTTATTTTTTTGTAAGTATCCGACTTCTAAAAAATTGAATTTTTTAAACAGAAACTACTTATAATGATGGCATTTCTTCATTTACTTTAAGGATTCAACGGTGATATTTAAAGAAAAGAGCTATAATAAATTTAAATTATTGAATTTATAATTATTTTAATGAACAACGTCCTGCAGTTAACTGTACTATAAATTGATACTGTACTATACTGAACATCATTTTCAAATATAAATAATTATTTAATTCAGTGCCATCATAAAATTCAACCTAATTGTCGTATTCCAATTCCGAACAAGTAAATTCCTTGATTTATAGATAAAATTGAAAAAGAAAATCAATTGGCAAAAATAAGTTATGTTATAAAAAAATGAAGAGTAAAATGATACTGTAAGGCTAAAACGATTTTAGATTCCTGTTAAGGCTTTGCCGTTGGATAAGAAAATCTATTTTTTACTCCAATCTGCGGCATTTGGAAGCATTAGAATATAATTTTGTGCCAAAAACATGTTCAGAATCTAAAAAGATTCCAAATAAAGATTTCATTCATAACAGTTCTTGAAACTGAGCATAAACCATTTCCTACGCTTTACAAAGTTAAAATAGCTCCAAGACTAGTCTGGGGATTCTCAATAAAAACGTCAGTTTATTAAAGATTAAGGTTTTACGGAGCGGAAGTTATTTCAAGAAATAATATAGCTTTTGTACTGTTAGATGGAAAAAGACCGATCTGCGCATTGCAGTCCATGCAGAACAGTAAATATTATTTCAGAAAACACAAATTTTTTCTTCTATTCCGAGAAAGGAGATAATTTCAGCTAAATCTTCAGCTATATAGCGGGATTCCTTTTATGAAAATTGCTTAAAAATTAAAGTAAATTTAGCTGCAGAATTTTTTTGTTTCAAAATAATTTTAGTAGTAAGGATAAGATAAAAATGTCATAAAATCGAATTATGTTTTGAAACCATTGCCAATTTATTTTTGCTTTCATTTATAAATATGCAAGCGTTTTTCAGAATTTCCTGTATTTCGCAAAAAAAAAAGTGATTAGTGATAACAATTACTCCTCTGCATATTCAAAGTCTTCGTTACCTTTTTACCTCGGAGGGTTTTTTTTATTAAATAATGCTGAAAAGTGAGGTACATAAATGATGGTGCAATTTCTTTTCATCAAAAGTCTGTCAAAAGATCAAGTATCACGGAGTGAAAGGTCGAAAGCGGTTGCAGTAAAAATGAACGATCCTATTTTGTCTATTAAGTACCCATTAAGCTGTTAAAATGTTGCATGAAATAATATTTTTCTCTCGTTATGAGAGAAAAAATTCCCTTAATAACTGTAATCTGAATGAATCTGAAAGTCTGAATTACAATTCTAAAGAGCATAATACATTTAAGAATGGCAATTTATATATAAAATGATTGAAATCATAATTTGAGAGTGACAAAAGTTGTAAGAACGAAAGTGATACTACAAAGTTGATGGAACGGCATTGATAAAATAATCAATGTAGTTTCAACGTAACAAAAATCTCAGAAAAACGGTGAATGAAGTTAGTGAAGACACTAATAAAAAACAATTTTATTTTGAACAAAAAGAGGACTGCATAAGACTGAATGGTATCATCCGATTGTTTATAGGCATCATTTCATCATGTTGTTTGTGAATGTTAATTCTAAAATATTTTTTATTTATGATTATAAATTAAACCTTTTAGCAACAGAGTTAGAGAAAAAGCTCAGACCTCTGAATTTCTGAGATTGAAGATCTAATATGCGGTTAAATATTTTTTCTTACAGAAAAAAATATTTTTTAAATTAAAAATAAAGATAATTAAAACAAGAATGATATGAAACAAAACTCGACTATAAAAATAAGGCAAACCATATATAATTTCCATTTATTATGACCATCTTAGATGAAAATTGTTCTTTATTTAGAGACGTAATTTTCTAAAGTAAGAAGAAATCATTTATATTTACTCTCCCTTATGCTAAATATATTGGACAATGAAAAAATTTCAAAAGAGTTTACCCGGAATATTTTCTCTTTTGAAAAATTCACCTCGTTAAGTTACTCTTCTGAAACATGTATCTACATCATGTACTGCATTTTTGAGCAAATGTTAACAATTATGCCGACCAGATAAATTGAAGAGCAAATAATTGTCAGCAAACAGATTTAGATTATTAACACCATGCAATATACTATCAGATTAAACAAGAAATCAAATAAACAAAAATACATACATTAATTATTAAAGGCCTCTAAATAAGAAATGAAAATCATACCAAAATTAATGACATTTAAATTATTTATTCTTGCGAAGGTTTCGAACAAATTAATTCTGAAAGACAGGATGAAAAATAAAAAAGTGCTTCAGCACCGAAAATTTTCGCTATTTTTTTATGTATTTTTATGGTAGAATATAAATTGCAAAATATTAAACCTTGAAGAATAAGAAACTTTGAGTGATGTCATGTCGAAGAACTTGTATAAATCTTTAAATTTTGTACCTAAAAATTGTAGGTACATATTTTTTTTATGCATTTTGTTCTGAGAATAAAGATAAAATGCATTTGAAATTTCGCAAATAATCTTTTGAAAACGTCTATATTTCAATCTATTGAAAATTTGAGTCAACCAAATTGAATATTTGATTGTACAAGTTTCAATACAAGGCTTCATGCAAGGCAGATTCTTGTTTTTATAGAAATGTTTAAAAAAAGACACAATAGAGGACAAATGAACTGTGTGTATTGAAATACAACAAGTAAATATTTTGCTGTTATTAACCATATTGACCAACCGATCAAATTTCTGAAAATTTATCAAATACAAATATATTTTGTAGCAAACTTAGTCGTCCTTTGCAATCAAAACAAAGTTTTTAAAGATTGAAAAATATGTTTTGAGATCTAATCATTGTCCAAACAAGTTCTGTGAGTTTCTAGAAATAGAAATATTTTGACCCGATTTCAAAATTTCTGAACCGTTATCCTTAAATAGTTTTTTTTTGCAATTGATCCTATCTCCTTCCTTTTTATTCCTAGTTTCCATTCCCGCCGTAGTCGATATCTTTTTTTACTACATACACCAAAATATTTTTGAGAGATATAAATAAATATTAGTCTCCCGCTAACAATATCTATGTGATACATATGAAATGTACTGTAAACACGCAAATCAACAAACACCACTTAGCTTCCATGCATACTTTGAAGCAGCCCCGTGAAGTAGACGTAGATTCATATCAGCAGTCAGTCATCCGTAATACCGTTACTAGCGCCCTACCCCCCCCCCTCTACATTTACAGGATAACGTGACTTGGAGATAGATTTCGTGCTGCTCTCTTAACAAGGGTCCAAGAGTAGAAACGTTTTCAGTATTTGTAACATTTTACGTATAATCAGATTCAAGTTATGATTAGTAGAAATAGCTATAAATAATTGAATTTTGGAAAAATCCCCTTCCGAAATAAAATATGAAAACAAAAAAAATTAATAAATAAAATCACATCGAGCCATTTAAATAAATGCCATAAACTTATTAGGTTTCAACAGTTTTCAAATGATAAGGACAATATCTGAGTCAACATTTCCCACTCCAGAATTCCAGAGCAAAACGATTTAAGGGTATTTTACTCCAATGAACAATACCAAATTAGTTTATACTACAGGTTTTCAATAAAATAAGCTTTCAGACTTACGACTTTCTGGTCACGAAGCCTAAACTCTTACCAAAAAAATACCATAATTCAATGAAACGGTTAATGTAAATACAGTGGATCACCTAAATATTAATGAAGAACTTTTAGGAAGACAAAATAAGTTTAGATATAAAGCTTGTTTATGGAATTTCCGACTTTTACTAAAACA
>JAPMOQ010038391.1:428649-458783 GCA_026543055.1 Argiope trifasciata
TTTAGATATAAAGCTTGTTTATGGAATTTCCGACTTTTACTAAAACAAAATTCATTTGGATATAAAGCTTATTTATGCTGGTTGGAATTTTAAATAACATGATCCTGCATTTATGGAAACATTTAGAAAGTCATGCAGAAATAATATTTAAGTATGACTGATAAAATAAATGCCACAATGCCCTTCAAGTTAAAAAAAAATGACGAAGTCTCAGAGCGTTTCTTAATTAAGCGTCTCAAAGAGTGTCTCAAATTTCATCTTTGATGCCTTTCATTTGCGAAGCAATTTTAACTCAGGAAAAATACTTGATCAGGCTTTGAAACTGGAAATATCTCAAATTTTTTTTATACTTCAACTGCACATTTTTTTAGAAAACGTTTTTTAAATGCAATGTTCTCAAACAATGAGCACTACTTTTTAAATTTAAATAAATTGTTATTTACAAGCAATTTTATAATACTATAATGTAATCCAACTTTTCATTGGCAAACTCACAAGAAAACAAACAAACACACATTAAACCGCGAATGCCTCGGAAAATAAATTAACTTTTCACCCAAGTAAATCTTCGAAAGTAAGGGTAAATAATTTGTATAATCAAGAAAAGAAACATCCCATTGGGCATTTGTTACCGTCACCATAAAACTAAAAAATATACAGGATGGAGTTACAATCACCTTATCATGTAATCTACGGAACTAAAAGAAACTTGATTCCGTTTTGGTGTTTTGTAAAATTTGTGGTTTCTATTTCAAGAGAAAGAAAATAAGGATCAGTGTCAGAACTTGCCTTTAGGGGAAATCTAGATTTTTTTTTTCAAGGAAAAATGAGCAGACTCGCAAATGTATGATTATGAGAATTTCTTTAAACCATTATACATCAAAGACATTTTCCTGAAAAGATTAAATAACATATCGGACAAATCAATGTTATACAAATTATTGTGCACCGTATTCATTTATCGGAAAGATCGGTTTACATTTTGAACCGCATTTGTAATAAACAACAGTTTTTTCGGAGAACCCTTCAGAAGCTTTATAGCTACTCTTTCATTTGACTAATATATATATTTTTTAGCCGAAACTTTTCTTAACTGCCACATTTGGTACTAAAAGTTGTTTTTGAATATTTTAATTTTATGTTTAATTAAAATTTAATCAAAAGGATGCACATTTTCCTCAATGAATTCGGAGAATATATTTTCACAACAAAAATAATTTTTACACAAATTTAATATTAAAAGAACTAACTTTTTTAGAGATGTCAGTTTTACTTTTGTACAATTTTTTAAAACTGTAATAAGTTTTTTTAAATATTTTAAAGAATACTTAACACCACTCTTCGTTGTTTTTATTGCTGCGTTTATACACGCATGCGTTTTGAAGATATAAAATTATTATTCCTTCTTATTGTTGCTGTACTTAAAAGAAAATTGTTACTAATAATATAATTGAGTAGACGTATCTTGCTTAAAACATCATCATGCTGTTATGTTTCAAACTGGAAATTAAAATTCCTCTTTGACTTTTGTTTTTTAGCCAGCCAATGTACAGTCAACTTTTCTGATAGCCTTTTCAATTAATTTTGCTTTTTGATGATACCAGCTTCTTTCATTATGATCTTTTTTCTGTATTCAATTATTATTCGTAATTAATTTGATGACGTATGATATTTGAACATAACATCATGTTTTTAGTTAAGAATTGTTTGAGATATTGCAAAAGTAATTGACTAAGCATATACAAATTTGAAAGCATTAACTATTGGAGGTAAGAAATGGGATAAATGGAGATAATTAATTGATATTTCATAGTATAACTAATCCACATTATGGATGCTTTTTCGAAAATATATTTGAAACTCCTGTCAGATTAAAATTGAAACATCTCCTAACAGAAAAAAAAACTATGTGCACATACATAAAAAAATACATATACAAAGCACTTTATTAAACTATTTTATCATTATCACTTTATTAAACTATTTTTATCATCACGTATTATCTTCTCTTTATCGCAAACTAAATTTGCTTTACAAGGAAAATTCATGCTTAGATAAGAATTTTAATTTTAAAGCATATATCACGATCATTATTTAAACAATGTTTCATCCTTTTCATTTATTTAATTTATTTATTTCATACATTAAAATGTATTTAAAGACTTATCAACGTTTTACTAATAGTTACTTTGAAACATATTTTATCTTTATTTTTAAAATACAATTCTATGTTCTTAATAACAACTACAATCATAATAAAGCACATTAAACTTAACATGATTTCTATCAATATAGAACTCGTATTATATTAATATGCTTATCAAAAGGACAAAGCACGTACATCAACGGCGTGTTTAAAGGCTTGTTAATTATACACAATATTTTGCCTTTCACCCTTAGTCGTGTGTTCGGCATGTAATCGAAGCGTAAAATGCAAATCAGCGACTGTCATTATGTACACTAGATGGCGTGCATTGAACCCTGATCACATGATACCGATTATTGATGCTGAGAACGGGGATACCAAGTTCGCTCTTTTTAATTACGATCTTGGTTCTTTCTCTTCTAACCTCTTTCATGCTGTCCTACCCTACAGGGCTTTTGTGAAGAATTGAAGTGATGTGGGTCAGGAAAGACAGCGCAGATTCCGCAATGCTTCAAGGCAGTTAAACAAAAACAAGAGGATGAAATATATACAAAGGAACAAGGGAATAGATTGACCAGTTGATTGAAACTTCCTTTCCCTATCTTCTGGCGTGCGCCATTTGTTAAGTTTCAAAGATACTTAATTTCATTTTATGTTTTCGTAAATTTTAAATCTCAGTTTAAAAAGAACATTTTTCTGAAGGAAAATCCAAAATAATGATGTAATAAAGAAAATACAGGCTATTAAAAACAAAAATCTTCATCTTTACAGAGACAGAGTTCCAATTTATTCTGATTGAAATTTTTAAAGCCAAGAAATTAAGAATCTCTCTTCAAATGATGTGTTGGTAAAAATCCAAGAAAATAATAAAATCATTTAAATTTTTAAATACTGAACAAGTAGCTGTAAAAAATTAATGCACAATTTTCTCTGATTAAATAACTTCGAAGTCAATAAAACAAAACATGCCACAAACATGCACTTTTATCTCAAATACTGATATTTTACATAAATTTGGCATATTATATGATTAAATAATTCATTGACCTAATTGAATGTTGTATTTTTATAAATAATAATGGTATTAGCATTTACTTTTTCTCTTTTTCTTTTTTCCTTTTCCTTTAAAAGGGCTTTCAATTTTTACAATAAATATTTTAATATTTCAAAAGGCATAACATTTGGAATTTGCCTTTTCTTTAGATTATCATTTTCTATCAATATAATGCGAATAATAAAAATGGATCAATTAATAATAATTTTGAGATCAATTATTGTTCGTAAGCATTTTCCTTTTAAACTGTTTCTGTTATTTTTATTTTTCTATGTAAATTTTCCCTTGCATATGAAGAAATCAATTTTTTTTTTAAATCTCTTACAGCCCTTAGATGGTATGTGTCACTCTTTAATAGAAAATACATTATTCCTCTTATTTATATTTCTTGATGTTAGTAATTATAAACAAAAAAAGTTAGTATACCAAGAATAAAATTGTCTGATGCTTATAACAAACTTATAATACAATTAATCATTTGCTTTGATTTCTGTACTTTTCATTCGTTAATTTCCCTCTACATCTGCCTTACAGATTACCGAATTCTCAACAATTTACATTTTGAAAACATTTTTTTTTTTTTTTTTGAATTTTTTCAACAATTTTTCTAAAGAAAATGGGAGAAAATATGAAATGATTCTAGATTCATTTTAGAAATAATTAAAAATTTCTTTATTGAGCTCAAGGTAAATTCATTAATTTTTTTATTATAAAACCGTTTCTAATCGTTATTTATAAATGGCGCTTACGAAAAGCTTCAGGCCATATCGCAATAAAAAGTATTTCATTTTTTTCTGATTTTATAAATAAATATTATAATATCATTAGATTAATAATATAAATGTTTTGAAAATTAAGTAACACGTGACATTTTAGGGAGAATGAAGACAAGGCGATTTCTATGTTACAATACTTGATAGAGATTTTTTTTAATTGTTATTGAAATTTTATAATACGTCCTGTAAGCTTAAAATACTTACCATGCGGATGTGTAAGCTTTTCTTTTTGGGTTACTCGGGAAATAAAGAAATTGCACTACATTGAAATTGCCAAACGTTTTAAAATTTTTCAATCAATTTAATTTTTTTCAAAATTTTGATAGACCCGAAATACATTTAAAGTGATAAGTTTAGAAGGATAATTTATTACCAACCAGCATTATGTTGATTTTAGTAGAATTTCTAATTATAATCAAACAACACATGCCGAATTAACATAATTTATTTAGTACTCTTGTATTGAGGCAGAATATTCTAAATGGTATGTAATTTTCAAATGAAAACGATCCTTACCTGCAAAATACAATATTAAATATATCAAGCAAAACAAAAATTATAACATAACTCATTACAAAATAAAGGGATAATCTTTATATTTATTAGCTTATTATCAGTAAAAATATTACAAATTATTTTTATCAACCAGCAAAGTCTTTCAGAAGGAATCTACCAAATTATATATTGAAATTCAGATTACAAATAACTTAGTAAGTATTTTAATATAAATAGATAAGTACTAATATTTCGCATTGAATTTTATGCATTATGTATTTTTCTGTTGTCTTATTTAAATGTATTCACAACTTTCAGAATAAGTCCAAATTATACGAAGAGAAATGGTATTTATATACAATGGTGTAATTGTATTCAATAAATTGAATGAAATAAAAAAGCCTTCATTTCTACGAGGCCACAGGTAAAGGGTTAAAAATCAATGCCTTTTAATCAAAGTAAGGCTAACTCGAACGTCGTATTCACTGAAGTGAATTAGAGTTTTTAAAAATAATTAGAGTCCTAATATATAATCCATATTTTGCAATTTTTATATTTTAAAAGTTCTTAAAGTTTAAAAAAGTTTTTTAATTGCATTTTCCGTCTTTACGACTCACCTGAATCTTTAATGCTATTACAGTATTACATAACAATAATAATGACAGTTGCAAAATATCTGTATATCTTTTTGTGAGAGAAAATATATAGAATTTAAAGTAATCTTTCATCTACGTTTAATCCATTTGATAAAGTTGAGTTTTTTCTACGAAACAGCAGCTTCAGTTTCGGTTCGAAACACAAAGCTGCTAATAGGTGCTTAGTGATTATTTTATAGATAGACCTAAAAATTTTAGATTTTAAAGAACCGGATATTTGAAGAACTATATATGAACCGGATATCTGACGGACTATTTCATGTGCAACTCCGGCTTTAAAAGTTTTTCATCCAATTATCTAGCTTTAACGTATTATTTTCATGCTAAAATTTATTCTTTTTCTTTCAATTTACAATTAAATTCACGAATCAAACTAAACAACACACATAGATATAATTTGATTTATTTATAAACATTTATGCTATAAAGCTAGAGAATATATTACAGAAAATTCATGGCAAAAATTCACTTACTTGGGTTTCTAAAAAACATTTTACATTGCCGGAAACGAAGAATTTAATTTCTGTGGGATGATATAATAATTAATAGTCCCTAGAGTATTTATCAGCTCAATATAATTTTTGTGATGTAAAATTAGCTTAAATATTACAAATAATGTTCACACATAATATACTTATTTCAAGTTTAGTTTAATTTAATTAACATCTCGTTTTTTAAAGCAACACCAGGGCTATTTTTGAGACGGACGACACCTGAACTGGCAACCTATTCTCCACATCACCGGGAGGGCGTCTGGGTCTGACGGATTTAACATGAAACAGACACCCTTACACGAAGGCTGTTCTGTGGAATCGGGTCTCGAACCGGAAATCCTAAGGTCTCACGAGCCGAGTTCTTACCAACCACCAGACCACCACCAATACAATTTTAAATTATAGACATGAGATACTTTATAATCTATTAATGTAACGAATTCTTCAAATATAATTGAATTTAAATTTTGTTTTAGAATTACAAATTAAATATAACAATTGGTTTGTCATTATTGACATATCAGTAGTATTTTTTTAATTTAAAAACATGAACCAAAAAAATATTGTCTTCCTGGATACTCGTATAAGAATATCCAGAAGGACAATTTTTTATCCCAATTTTATTTATTTTTAGTATACCTGAATTATAGTGATAAATCTTATCAACATTTTAGAACAATTTAGCCCATTTTTGAGTATTATCATTTTATATATTATATACAATGACATTAAAAATTCTGTGGGAAAAAAAATCTGTAATGTTCTGTACCAGCGTTCGGGAACCCATTAAAACGGAAGAGCCAAAAGCAACAATTTACAAAATTTTCCAGTTTTTAAAGAGCCACTAAAAATTTTTGATTTAATATTATAGTATTTGTTTATATATTTTTATTTTTTATTTAAAATAAACGGCTTAAAGCACGGAATAATTTTTTTCATATAAAAGTAGAAATATAGATAGTTACATCAATAGCAACATTGTCTCTGCATGCCTTTGAAAGTTTGATTAAATCTGGCTTGTAGTTTGTTGTTTTAAGTTTCAAGTATAGCTCTAGAATTTTATTTGTTAGTTGACTTCTAAATTTACTTAGTATTATATTCATGTAAGAAAATGCTTGCTCACACGAATATATCGACCCGAAGTTTGTCAGCACTCCATGTGCCTTCACCTCACTGTAACATTCTGGAAGACTATTCCATGCTTTGAATATGAGGCCTCAACTCGTGATTAAACTTTTAGAACTGTCCACTTGTGCTGCGCGAAGTGCATGCATTTCTGGACCTCCAACTTGCTCTTGAGTTCTGTTAACTTGCCACTGCACAAGTCTTTGGTTTTCAAATCTAACATTTGCATGAAAGCGATCCAGCGTCAATTCCAAATGGATTAATGCTGATATCATTTGTATTCTCATTCACAATCATGTTAATAGAAACTGTTGAGGGATTAGGTACTTAAAAGTATTTTTTTTTCTTATTTTTCAAATATTTTTATAATAAATTATTAATTTTTCGAATGGAACTGGAGAGCCGCAGCTTTACATAAAAAAAACAGAATGTAGCAAGCAAGCCGTAGGTTGTTGACCCCTGTTCTATACCTTCAGATAACTTCTATTTAAATATTCTGAATCCCCAGTAGTTGAAGCAAAAATCTAATAATTTTTTTTGACAATTTCTTTATCGGTACCACAGATTAAAAAAAATTCGTTTGCAATATTGTTATTCGGCATAAACTAAAAATAAAAGAGCTTAATTTTTCTGAAACATGGCTGTTTTGAAATCATAAAAAGTTATGGAGAGTATTCTGTGTTAATTTAATTGCATTAAATATTTGATTTTAGAAAGAAAAAATAATAAATGGACTCTCAATAGACGGATTGGATTCGCCATCTATAACTTATATTTGTACTTTGATCGACACATATGTGTATATTACATAAAATCCATTGCTCGGCTTTTATTTTTTTTAAATTTTATTGTTGTTATCATTTTGATATAACATACACTTATTTTCAACATTATCACTATACCAGTATTATTAGTAATTTATGTTCAAAAATTGGAATTTTTCGAATGATCCAATACTTGGAAGTAAAATATAATTAAAATGAGGCACCTCAAATTCACTGAATGCGGGCTATAAATAGGAACTGCACTTGATTTCCTTAATTTGGATTTGAACAATGATTTTCATTTTCTTCACTTGATCTTTATTTACATTCCTTTGCTGATTTTTTTGCTAAATTGAAATTTCAGTTGTCTTTTAATTTATACTCTTTCATTTATGCTAAAGTTGGAACTAAAATCTACTTCATTAATATTTTTGCTTTATTTTCAACTGAAATAGGGATAATTTCTGCTTGAGACTTCAATAAAGATAACTTCTTCTTTTTTGTCTTTTATCTAAATCTAGTAGAAATATTTATAATCTAGTAGAAATATTTATAATCTAGTCTAATATATCTAGTAGAATTATTTATTTACTTAAAAGCATTCAACATCTTTTTTTTTAATTTTAAAATGAAGAAGACGAACCATTCAGCTGTTTCCTGCGGATAAAAAAAAAGTTTCTCATGTACAGAAATATAAAGAAACGATTTACTCGGTTTGGACGTTATGGTTCGTTAAACATTACAGAACGTTTTTTGAATCTCGTGGCTCGCTTTTTTTAATATTCTTCTTTTTGACTTTATTATTTAGTGTTGCCTAGAAACCTTAACCTGACCATAACATCTAGGACAAGCTTTTAAAACTTTTAATTAGCAGTTTAGTCCTATTACAGGCAAACAGATATGAAAACTAAAACAATTCTTAGATTAAAATATTTTTCTTTTCTTTGAAGACACAATCATTTGCAAAAAAACAATGAATTATATATGTAGAGCAATTTACCCATATAATTTATTCTTAAATTTAAAAAAATTAGTATTATTATTCCAAAATTTGTTAAATACGTAAATAAGCAAAGAACTTTAACATAGAATTTGAAAATAAATTATTAATTTATGTTAGCTAAAAGGAAATTAAATTTAAAATATTTGTTTATTTGACTCCTTTTAATTACAGTGAATTTTTAAAAAAAACTTTTTGGCTGCACGTTCTGAAGAATTTGAAAGAAGATGGCTCTATAAAAAATTCACAAGCTCATTATTTTTTTGTATTCTTTATCATCGTAATCATTATACTCAATTTCATAAATCGGAATCTAATATATGTGTTTTATACAAACAAACATATTAATTTGAAAAAATTATTAAATAAAATTGATAAAAAATTAAAAGGAAAACATATGGTTAAATTAATATGAAATTAAAAAAGAACTTATTTTAAAGAGAATAATTTTTAAAAAATTGTGGGATGATAAAATTGCGTTTAAACTAGGGTTTATACAAAAACAGGTTTCCGAATTCAATATTTCCGAAAAACCGGTTTTCGAATTCAATATTTCCAAAAAAAACGGTTTTCGAATTTTTGTCCAAAAAAAGTAGAATAAGAAAAAAAAATTCTTATTTATATAAAATAACAAAAAAGAAATCGATATCAAAGTTAAAATATAAAAATAAGAATTGCATATACATATTATTTGCACAAAATAACGAAAAGTCAAACAAAAATTTCTTCTAAGAAAATAGAATTTCGCTCACTACTAATGATCTTGGTTTTATTGTTTTCATGGCATCAAATAACAATTCCATGTTGTTGTTGTTTTCTTTTCTTCGCTGCCTCAAACAGTGAAAATTCAGCTTTCAGTGTCTTTAGATTTGTAAGGGATTTTTTTTATGATGTTCAAGAAAGTTATGAATTGGTTTTTCTATTATTTCTTTTAAAAATGCATTACTGTGATGAGCAGTTTCATCGATTTGCTCTTCATCAGAATCGGTTTCCACATAAGAATTTGGAAATATTCTAGACAATATGCATAGAATGAATAGTAAATCAAATAAGTTTAAAATTAATTTTTGCATAATAATATGAATTCTTTAAACCCGTTTTCTTAATTTAAAAACCGGTTTTCAAAAAGGACAAATTTACTTTAAAAAGCTGTTTTTTAAAACCCAGTTTATAAAACCGTCCAGCCCTAATTTTAGCAACAGTTATTTGAGAAGAGATATAGTTATGCTCAAACCTATAACAAGGAAAAATCGAACTCTGCACTGATAATCAAAATTACGAACTAAATTGAGAAAATTTTCCCTCATGTTATTCGTGAAGCGAAATTTTAGATTCGACAATTTGAAATACATCTAAAGAAATTATTAAAACATGTAAGCAATTCTTTGTAACGATACATTTACGGGGGGAAATTATTTATTTCTGACTAATGTTTTTCTTAGACTAATAATTAATGGTATTTGTATTTTAAATAGATTGCCAATACATGGAATTGAAATACATTTTAATTCATTGTTTAGATAAATTATATTTGCTATTAAATTTTATTAACGAGAAAAGTAAATATTCTTATCGGGAACATGCGTTTCGTTTAGTTTCATGCGTTAAATTTTGAATCAAATATTAAGAAATTTCAAAAGATTTTGGCTATCAATATTCATTAAAATTTTAAAACGCAGTGTCATTCCTATAGCTACTTTATTACTTATAGCCTAATTATTAGAAAAGGAATTATGAATGAAGTTACATTTCTGCATAGGTCTTGGAACTTCTGCTTCCGGTTCAGAGCTTTGACACCGAGAATTTTGAGCTATCCTGCTGAACAAATATTCTAAAATGGGTTACAAATGTGTTGAGTCATACATTTTTTGCATATCACAAAGTTCAGAATGTGAAACAGAACAAAGAGTTTCAGGTACTTCCGCATTTGTTTCCAATTTCTGATATCGAACCAAAAGGAAATAATCATGGTTGACGAGAAAATAATTTAAGGATAGTCTAAAATTATTTTGACATTTTGCCTTAAAAGTTATAATTTCCAATTACCGTATTGTTTTTTACATAATTTTATACAGCGAAATAGACTTTTAAAGATAATACATATTATTCGTATAGATATGTATTCGCTATTCATTGTTGCTATTTTTAATCGAAGATTTTGCCCTTTTCTTATTTAAAAATTGATCTCAATTGTTTACAATCTTTGAAAATTACGATTATTAAAACTAAATAATCGATTGAAAATTCTTAAAATGGTATTTTTTATTGCACCAATAAAAGCCATTACGCAAATTTTTCATATATTTTTTCGAAATCATGGAAAAAAAATAGTTTTAATAGAGAGTGTAGAAGAGAATCATATCGCAAAAAATTTAAAGGTTTTTTTTAAAGAAAAAAAAACTTTTTGCAATCATTTATGAATGATATAGTAAAATTAGATTTACAGTACAATAATATTTCAAATCTCTTTTGCACCCGAAAATACTTTATTTGTTAGGTAAATACATTATTTCGAGTTTCGGCGATTTTCTTTTCTTCAAATCTGAAGGTCTTAAAGGGAAAAGAAATCCTTGATCGATTTGAAGTTGAATGGAATTATTTTAGTACTGAATATTTCCTTTAATCTGTCTAAAATAGTATTTAGAATTTGTTTTGTCACTTTAGCTTGCCAATTTCAAAGGAAAAACATGTCGATTGTATATAAAATATGATTTTATATGAAGGCAATAAATAATCATTAAATCTGATACTTGAATATGACATGTTACATTTTTATAGTTAGAAAAATTGTAATTATTATATGTAATAAACCACAAGTTTGATGCAAAAAAAATTCTTTATTACGCTGGTATATTATAAAAATTAAAGAACTTTTTTTGAATTTCTATCACCAGTTATTTTCATTTTATACATTTCGATTTGTTTATTTTAACTGGAATTGAAATCAATGAGTTATTTTATTTTTAAATAAAAAGTTGTCACAAAGTTTTGCTTTAGGCATGTTATTAAATGATTACTTTTGTCCTTCCAATGCCTTGAATTATTGACTGAAATAAAGTGCCAGTTCCAATCGCACTTAAAAAAATATTTAACTTGATATTGACTTAGGAACGCAAATTTGTATTTATCTTCTTGAACTTACATCATTTTTATATCCTTTCTGAATTATCATAAAACAGCTATATCTAGCAAATAAAACGATGCTGCTGGAAATTTTAATGGATATTTATCACGCAATCACGCATATTTTTTTTTTTTTCATTTTAATCAAATACAGATTTTTTGTTTACTATACCGAAATGCGATTATTCTCATTTAACATTTCTCATTAATATCTACACATTAATAAGAAACTGAATCCAATTTAAATACGTCATTAATGGTTTATCAGAAAAAGTAAATTTTGTCTTAAATATTTCAGTCAAATGTATTCAGAGTCATGTAATTTACTTTCCGCAATAACTCTTGTAATTAGAGAAATAATTCGAGTAAAAAAAAAAAATATCAAAATTAATTCAATTTAAGGGAGAAAAAAAAACCGGAATCATTTAATTAGATTCATCAACAGTTAACTGAACTTTCAGCCGTATGCTTTTTTCTCCATCCTAATTATTCATAAAATAATGAAAAAAAATTATAAAAAACAAATGACAAAGTTTATTAATTAATTCATAAAAATTATATTCTTTAGAAAAAAAGATAATAACGTATTTATTTATATTATTGTGGAAAATTAAGAGAATGATAATACCAGTCCATGTAACTTGAAGACGTTTACATATAAGAGCTTGAAACAATATATATATATTTTATATATTTTATATTTATATATATATATATTTTCAATATATATTTTATCATGTCTGACATACCTTTAAAATGTAGAACTACCTTTTTTCTGCAAGAAAAGAAAATGAATTTAATTAATATTATGGGAAGCGTTAGATGTAAAACTAAGAAAAATTGAAGATGTGCAGAAGTTGGAATTATAGAATTTTAGACATACCTAGTAAAAAATTAATGAGTTGTGTGCTCACCCCTGACCAAATTCAAACTTTACAGTGATTTTCCATGGAAGTTATTAGATTTTACTGGTGAGTCTGATGAAATTAAGTATATGTACGAATGAATTGCACCTTGGAATATCTGAACTCTGATGATGTAGGCTACAATGATGCAAATTAATATCTTAGAGCATCCCACACATGCTCTGTCATATTTAAATACGAATAATATGTATGCTGTTCAATCCTCATGATTACTTCACCACAACAATTGGTGACTAATGCAGAGTGAAGGATACCAATCGTCTAGAAGAAGCTATTGCCGATTGCAATCTTAAAAGACATAAGAATAAAAATTTCATCAAAAATCTATGTCTATTTCTGCATTCTTAATTCGAGCATTTATATTTATTTCAATCATCTCTCTTCAATGAAATATGTCATACATAATATTTTAAATACTCGATTTACTGCAACTGCAAAGAACTCACCTTCAGTGTAGTCTGATATCAGTTATGTATTTCTTTTATCAATCGCTACCAATTATTGGTCATGAAAGTATATTTTCTTTACCTTGTTTTCTGAATACCTCAACAGTGTTTAGCCTTTCTTAACATGACGCGTTAGCCTGCTTTTAGATTTTTACAAATATGTGCCGATTCTATCCTGTTTCCTTTCTCTCAGTCCCATAAAATTTATCTCAATGTATTAACTCTCCTCTCGTCAACGTTTTCATCACTTTCCAAACAGGTTAATTCTATGTATTCCTTGAAAATTCTAAACAACAACTCGCACTGTATTTAACACGTGCCGAAAACATGCGGTGAAATTTTTCCAGGTTGATTTGTAGCAAAAACGTATGCCATTGGATAAAGTGATGAATTTGATCACCTTCAACAAACCATCTTTAATTTTGCTATACTTAAGAGTATTAACATGAAGTATTCCTCTATATAGCTATCCAGTTAATTTTTTTAGCTATTTTATTGAAATTTTTTACTATCTTTTCAGAGCTTTTGAAAAATCTAAAAGAATGTTTATCCGAGATAACTAAATTCCTGAAAGACGTGTTTTTTTATTTACTATCATAAGTGGACTTGCTTACAGTTTACAAAATTTTTATTTTAAACTAAATTAAAATAATTCAGAGCATGGAAAACCCTGCCACCAATATTTTTCTTTTCAGAATCTTAAGACCGAATGGTTTTCTCCAATTACGGTGTATTGACAGTCATGAAATGTATGTGGACTCTCAGTAAATCATATCTAAAATATATCAAGCTGTCCATACGATATTGGGGAATAGAAACTGGAAAACGTGATAGTCAGTAAAGATGTGGATTCTGACATGCTTCAAAATTAAAGAAAGTCTTGTAGTTGCAAAAATACATCGTAGTTTTACAAATAAAATAACTTGGAACCAAACTTCCATGATGTCACTAAATTAAGTTTTCAGTTCAATAAAATAAATATGTTTTTACTTGTGATTTGTTCATCGACAAAAGTAACATTTTTATTCCTTTAAAAAAACATTAAATTAGAAATTTAGCATTCATTGTTATACTTAAATTTACTTTTCCTGTCAGAATTTGCAAACCATAAATGAAATACTCTTAAGATTTATAAAAATAATAGTTTGATAATATTGATATACGTTCGATACAAGTTTTTAACAATACAATTTAATAAGATTCTGAAGTTTATATTTTTAATTAAAAAATTATTAAATGCATTTTTAATGCACTGATAATAGAATGTTTTTTCAAAAACTTTCTGAATTCTATTTTTTTCCTACTTGATTGTATTTAACACTTTCTTTATAGATTATTATAATCATTATGGAAACCTGTGGGCAATTTTTTAACGATCTATTATTAAATTGTTTTCGAATTGACTCAATTCTTAACAAAATTAAGCAATTAGTTTATAATTAATCTCTGAAATCATGAAAATATAGAGTTGTCTTATGATATTCTTATTTGCAAAATTTCACAATACTCACAGATTAAAAAGTGATTAAAATATCGATTTGAAAATATCACCGTTTTTAATATGTAGCAAGTGAAATTAAATACCACAGTTTAAAATTCATGTAAATGATAATGGTTTTCAAAAAGATGAAGAAAAGTATTGAAACATTTTTCGAGAGCAATATTCTTTTTAAAAAGTTTTGATTTCATATTGATTCCCTACTTTTTCTTTAATTATAAACCTGTTTTATATTCATTTTCATGTATTTAATATTTGTATCATATAATAGTA
The DNA here is from genome assembly GCA_026543055.1 of Argiope trifasciata. Taxonomy (NCBI): domain Eukaryota; kingdom Metazoa; phylum Arthropoda; class Arachnida; order Araneae; family Araneidae; genus Argiope; species Argiope trifasciata. The sequence goes on from JAPMOQ010038391.1 coordinate 443,426, forward strand.
ATTTAAAACTGTGAAATCACTATCCAATGGCCTTAGAGTCTCATAAAAATTAAGTAATTCAAATTCAATCAAAAAAGCAAATAAAAATAATAGTTTTCCTAATCACATTTGCTATCTTTCATCGGAGTATATGGTTTATAATTCAAACGACAATTTTTTTTAACTTTTTCGCATTTAAATGAATATTTGAAGTCACATTTTTCAATCAAAATAAATAAAGTTAAAGGCAGCTGGATCCAATTATTATTTTCTAGTTTATCGAAAAGAAACCCGTCCCAAACTGGTACTTGTTTTAAATTCAAAGACATTTTCCAGAAACACATTATTCGTTACACATTTGTTTTGTTTCGCTACTTTAATGACATATTTACATCATTAACATTAAAAAGCAGAAAATAAAGGAAATTTCTATTCCGCCTTTTAAATATAAAACATTCAAAATGGGTTTCAAAATAGTTAAAGAAATAATCTTTAAAAAAAAAATCTTCCATTCACTCGATATGAAAAATTTAAATTAAATTTGCTTGTAATTGTACTCGAATCTTTTCTGTCTTCCCACGAGTTTCAAAAATATTTTCTTTAATGAGGATTTCCATCAGTTCTTAAATGCAAATTAAACTATTGAATTTCCCTGAACTCTTTAATCCATGCAGAGAAAGCTGATTTTTATTCTATGGCATGCATCTGTTTATTTATATTTAAATATTTCTTTTAAATTTTAGGTAGGTGAATACATATAAATGATTAAAAGAAAATAAGGATATGAGACAATGATTTTTAATAGTTCAATAACAATTTAAATAGTTCAACTTATCTCCGCCGCATAAAAAAATTAATAAGAACAGTATACATGTTTTGATTTTTAAATTTTTTATAGCTTTGAAAAAATACAAATAGTTGTATTTATTTCAATAATACACATATTCCAGGAGTTAAAAAATTCTAATAAATTCTACCATTATAATGCCAATACAAGAATTTTGCACAGAAACTAGGAAATTTTGTACCACTTGAAAATTATTTTATACATATTGTAGTGTTTACAATAGATTAAGTTTAAATTTACAATATACCTTAAAAGTTCTCTGTTATTCCTAATTCTGTTTAATATTCTTTTTAAAATGTCATATGATTAAGATCGTAGTTGCTCCCATCATCAAATTTAAGAATACACGATTCTCAGTCTTTTCAGAACTTTTTTTTACTTATCCCATTTTTATCAGAAAGTAAAAGAAAATTTGAAGTTGCCAAAAATACATTTAAATTCAAACCCAACTATGAATTTCTTATAACTTTAGTTTGATGAAGTTTTATGCCCGTTTTTATGTTTAAAAAGTGTTGAATAGCTACAAACTTAAATCAAGGTGGAAATTCAAAAATTAATTTTTCGGCAGAAAAAGACTAAATTCAGATATTATTAAGCATTAATTACAATTATGGCTAAAAAAATCAAAAGTTTCATGAGGATGACATGAACCCACATGATATCCCACTTTTTTCTGGCACTTAAAACAAAAAATGACATTTCTAGTTCATTCTTCAAATCTGGACTTGGAGCAAAGAAGTATAGCAGAAGTATATATATATATATACCTCATTTTCAGCATGCAGCTGAATTACAAATCGTTTCATACTGTAACGAATTTTATCATTTTAATGGTCATTTCTATGATCGAGAAAGATCAGCAAACTACGATCTACAACTACGATCGAGAAAGATCAGCAAATAAAAATGTCATGAACATAATAAATGAGACATCCGTATGCCTCATCTAGCATAAAGGATCTTTTTAACTAAAATATTGATGAAATTTCACAAATAAAAGTATGATTATTTTGTTATATAAAATTATATACTCAAAATTGGCTTTTATGGTTACTTAGTATGATTTTACTGATATTGCTTAAATCTTACCTCAATTTTCTCAGCGAAATTCTCGGCATCATTAAAAATTAAATCAAAGTTTAAAATATAACATCTAAATTTCAAATGACTGATAATTTTGATATGTTGGCTCTATGGAGAAAGATATTTAAGATGTTATTTTGTCTCTTAAATAAAATGGCTAAATCAAATTTACTTGAATAGTGCGTCGGTTATGCTTAAAACAAGCTACAAAAGATAATTCTAAAACAATTTGTTAAAGTATTTAATCTTTTATTTTTTAATATTTGTAGATACTTCCTGTTACACTAAAAAAGTGTTTTAGTTTATTATTAAATTTTTTTATTTCTTATCATTGTTTTATAATATTGATTAATTTATATCGGCTGTATTCTAACTTGATTTCCTATGGTGCTTCAACTCAGAAATGAGGATAAGAAGCTCCTGATAGAGTGATTGGTTCTCGCCACCCTTGTGGATACAAAATAGAGGGGGTCAGCTGCTTCCTATAGATGACTAGGCGTACTTCCTACGGAAAGGGTTATACCATGCCCGGTGGTGGCCCTTATGACTCAACCATAGTTCCCAGCAGTGCTGCTCTCGTGGCGGCGAAGTGATTCAGATTTTTCCATGTGCCTTCGTGTGGGTCGGAGTAGATGATTAAAGTATTCTAAATTGCAAAGGATTTTTCCTATAGATTGATTCTTTCAAAATAAATTTTAAAAAATAAACACTAAACAAAAATTGGTACTATATTAACTAAGAATATGAAATTACAGTTTTAGAGACTCACTAAATTAAGTTGTAAAAACTGAATTTGAAAGAAAAAAAAAAGCGTTGATCTCTATAGTCATATGGAAACTGAAAAGTATAAACTGAATAAGGCAAATACTATGCTATATAGATAAAATATTGTGACTTACTTCACTGACTACCAATAAGTATTTGGACACCTGTGATAGAAAAGAAAAACTAACTTTATTCAAAATTAATAGTTGGTAGAGCCTCCGCGAGAGGTAATTACAGCGTAGACCCTCATGGCCATACTTTCCACAAGTCTTTGTATGACAACTAGGGATATTTTCTTCCACTCAGTTTGAAGAAGACACAGAATTTCCTTCTCTAATTTTGCACGGGTAGTGACCCCTGAATTCGGCGATGCAATTCGTTCCAGAGGTTCTCGATAGGGTTCAGGTTTGGACTATGGGCAGATCAGGCCATTCGATGAACTCCATTGGCACCATACCAAGCCTTGTTTAACGTCGAAACATGACAACTGGCATTGTCGTCCTGAAAGTAACAGTTGTCGAACCCATAAAACTGCCACAACATAAGAAGCCCATTGTCATCCAAAATAGTGCAGTAGGCATCAGAGTTGAGCTTATCATGAATGGGGACCAAGGGTCCCAGCCAATACCAAGAGAAACACCCCCAGACCATAATTCCACCTCCGCCGAACTTGACTGTTGGCCCAATGCATTCTGACAGGAGACGTTCTCCAGGTAGACGCCAGACCCAGACCCTACCATCCGAATAGAAAAGAGTGAACCTTGATTCGTCACTCCAAAGAACCCGTTTCCACTGATCTACGGTCCAATTTCGATGTGCTTTGCACCACATTAACCGAGCAGGGCGGTTGGACTTTGTGATCAAAGGCTTATGGGCTGCAGCACGACCATGAAAACCAAGCAGATGTGCTTCCTTACGGATGGTATTCATTGAAACAATACTCCCGGATGCCTGTTGAAACTCCTCGTGGATGAGGGCCATCGGTTGGGTGCGGTTCTTCCGAATTTCGCTGGACAGCACTCGTCGGTCTCTATCTCCCAGTTTCGTTGGTCTGCCGACTCGGGGCACATTCCGACAATCACCGCTCACCTTCCACTTCTTAATCACATAGGCCACTGTCAATTTTGGGTACTTCAGATTGCTAGATATGTCCCTTAAGGATCGGCCACATTTGTGATACCTGATAATTATACCTTTCTCGAAATCAGAGAGCTCCGAACTACGAGGCATCTTGCATGTGATTAAAGCCGATGCTGTTTCCTACACGATATATTCCGGCTGAGGCCGTGACGCACCTTAGGACCGCAGATATAGTCATTGGCATAGGTGTCCAAATACTTATTGGGAGTCAGTGTATAAATATCTAAAGCAACTAAAGATTTCATTCTAAATTATTTTATTGTTCATCCTGTTTATTATCCAGTATGAAATTTCTGAGAAAAAAATCATAAAGGATTTAATTATAATTAAGGACATAACTATCATAACTTAAACATATAAAATAATAAAGTGGTTTAGAAATACTTTAAAAAAAACAATTTGAACCACCTTTGGTGTCCACAATAGCCTAATGGTAAAGGTTTCGACTTCAAGGTTGAACAACCTTCAAGTTCACATCTCATTTCCTGTTCTTATCCTTATGTATGTAAAATTCAACATTAGGGAACAATCGCTGTCCCTTTAGTGTGGTACAAAAATTTATAGAGAAGGTGCCGGCTCCGGCGAAGTCTTCGTAATCCCAAAAGAGTTTAAAATCGTAAGGTCCGTCCAAAATTAAATCAAGTGATGTTTCCAAGCGGAATGGTCATGAAACTAAACTAATTCAGAAAGTTCTTTTCCAATCAAGTCTAAAACAATTGATATTTAATCAAATTTTATTCCAAAATGCATCTAAAAATTTCACTAAATAGAATTTATAAAACATTCTTTGTTATTCATAATAAAAAATATTGATTGATTTTGCATGCAATCATAATTTTGATCACTTTTGAATTATTCTGTTGTCATTATTTTTTCTTTCATAAATGCGAGTCCAGATTCTATGTAGATCAACGATCAAAACAGTCGCATAACATTTATATTCCTAAATTCCATCAAAAATCTAATTGTATTCAGAGGAATTTCCTTATATTTGTGCCAAGCAATTTACAAGAAAAAAGTGTGGACAATTAAACTTTACTGTTGTTAATTGAAAATTAAAAAATGTTAACTGAATAATAAAATACTTTCGAATATAAATAAAACACTACAAATTACAATGAGTATGAATATCTTGCTATAAATTATTTTGCTTGCTTATCTTATGTACTGATGAATATAACATTTTTAAAGAGAAATCATAAGTTATTTAATTATAGCTAATGGCATTATTAGCATAACATAAATACACAGAATAAATAAGCATTTCATTTATACATTTAGAAAAGCATGATTATGCTTCACTTATCTTCTTTTATTCTGGGATGTCACATGTTTTTTCTTCCAGCATGTTGCACAATAGTTTGTGAAATTAATCTGGTGTGGGCATTTAATACTTCTCATTTAAATAAAAGACGGCTTCATTACGTATTAGTTTCATTCACTTGTCAAAAAAAATATCCTTATATTTGTCATGTTTTAAATTAATAATTTTTGTTGATTGTTGAAAAAGAGATATATGATAATGTTATTAAATTTCATTTCCAGAATAGGCCGTTTTTTTTCTCATTTCTTACTTCTTTGTAACTCTCAATTTCTTTTTTTATTATATTATTGGCAAATAAGAATCCATGTCAAAAGGAAAAGTTCAAAGTAGCATGTCATTTGGAAAGTGAAAGAACCCAACAAGTGATAATGCTTGCTAATTGTTGCTTAATAACACAAAAGTGAACTTTGCAAAAGCTAATATAATTCATGCTCCCATTTTTCCACATTCGCGAAACCACAAGTGCTGTAAAATTGTCCCGAACTAGATCTGCAACTGTTGCATTAAAAAAAAATGATTAAATATCTTTTATTTATTTATCCCCATTTTGCTAAGAGCAAAACTCTCATCCAACTTTAGGTACTTTTTTTTTCTTACTATTACCTAATGAACATCAGTTTTTTTGAAAGCCATAAAAAACTGCATTGATAATTACAATCGACAAGGGCACGAAAAAAAGACTTGCTTTCCTACGCCTGCATTTTTTCGCAATACCGAACTCGACTATTTGGAATTTTGAAACGCCTCTAACCTTAATATTCTATGTCAAATGTAGAACACTTGCGCTTTATGAAAATAAAAAAAATGAACTAAGATTTAGGACAGATATTTGATTTGCATCTCTGGCAGGTGCTGGTTGGTCCATTTAACCGGAATTTCCGGTCAGTTTATCATTAAGTGATAAAATTTTGCGAATTCGTTTTGCTGAGCGTATCTTTTGATTGTATACATCATTCATCACATTCTTTCTATGGTTTATTTCTCGCTTTAATTGATATTGCCGGTGTTTACACTATTTTTTTCTTATTTTAATTGTTTGAGCTTTCGCTATCATTCAGGTCCTTTCATTTAATTTCACAATAATAGCGATGTTTATTTCACACATAAAAATTTTTATTTGTGAAGAACTCGCCAATGTGTTGTTTAGACAATAACATTGGTTTCATTGTAGTCCATATTTGGATAGATTACAGTGCATTAAAGTTTAAACTGATGCATTTTCTTAATTCTTTATATTTATCTGAAATCCTACAGGAAAACATTTTTATAGTATAGTTTTATTTTTTACAAGAAACTGGATTATAAAACTTTATATACATTTATCGATAATAGATTTTGGTGGGTGATAACTTTTATTACAAAATATTAAGCACGCTTTCTTACTTTTTGAATGAATGAATCATAAATTAATGATAATGTGAAATTCACTATAAATAATCTTCCTTGATTAATATTATGATCCCCTGGACCATGCGCAGCAAAGTAAATCTTGTGACAAAGTAAATCCTCTGAATATCATAGAATATTTTATGCTGTGTTGATGCAATTTTTTTTTTTTTTGAATTTATACTGTATATCTAATTTTAAGGACTTCGTCCTATTTTTAATTTATTAAAATAATAATAAATTCAAAAGGAAATGAAAGAAACGATAAGTAAAACACCTGAAGGTGGTACTAAACAAAATTTAACGGTGTGTATTTCTTTTATTTTTAATTCCTCAATTTAAAGAAATCGATACAGTCTTACAGTAGAGGTAATTTTGTAATTTCCTTAAATTTGTTCCTGTAAAAACAATCACGATCCAAAGAACAGCTTTGAAACATCATTAAATTATGTACTTAACTGTTTTTATCTAATGCTATAATACGAGGAATGGTTGCCAAGTCGAAAATCGCCCCAGAATTAATAAACTCCGGTAAACTTGGGGGTCTGGGGTTTTTGGCCACGAGGAATCGATTGGCGCCGGTTTTGAAGCGCTACGGTCGAGCAGTTTGGAAGTACAGATAGGATATTTTCAAACTTTATTAGTTCGCCATAATGGCTACTTAAATTTTCAAGCGGTAACGTGCTGCTATCTATAGCCAATATGGCGAACTAATAAAGTTTTATGTTTATGCTGTTATAGGTTTATAATATGTTTCTTATGTATGTATATATGTTTGGTTTTTCTAAATAAATTTGTCAAAAATATTGAACTTCAACACACTTCAATCTTTACCTTTGTATAGAATAGTTCCCTTTCCAAACTCTAACTTTGTTTAGAATAGTTTACAATGGTGCACTTTAACCAGTTATCTTTTCACCAATGGTTTCACAAATTTTCCTATGGCATGTATTTTTTTTATAAATCACAATTGAAAATTTAAATCTTCGAGTTAGCTTCGATGCCTGTTTTCTCCGAGCGGAGCTCGGTCACCCGCTGGTAGTTCCTATAAATAAATATTGTTTCATCTTTACATAACTTAAAATTCTGATTCAGAAAATAAAAGTTTTTGAAAGCACTTTATAGTTATGGAAGGCAATCAATTGTGATAAAGTTAGATACATACTAAAGTTTTTAAAGAGATTGTAAAAAATAAAAATTAGATTAAAAAAAATTAAAATTAGAAAAAAAAATAAAATTAAAAATTAGCAAAAGTATAAAAATTATTTTTAAATCCAAAATCAGAACAAAAATAAAGAGCGTATGGCACTAATATTAATATTGAAAGTAAATTGGTCTATAAATTACATTCGCAAAGTAATTTAATTTTTAATAAAAATTAAATTGCGTGATTTTTTGTATTCATTGTGACTCAATTTTCTAGTCGAATTATTTTCAATTCTTCACAACTTTTGCGGTTTTCGTTTCGACTTCTATATTTCTGTTAAAAGTTATATATTATTTGCATTTTAGTAAAGGCATGATCATAAGAATTCACTTAACTTTTGTTATTTTTAAAAATTTTTAAGCTTCAATATCTTTCATAATTTATTCTGTTATTTTTTAAAATCCTAACAAAATTAGCTTAGATGGTTGATTGATAATTAAGCTCGAAAACGATCGAAAAATTATACTATCATCAGGAACACTACAACTGAACAGAATTTTAAAACTCATCGGGAAAGAACAGGAAAACTAGTAAAAATTCAATCATTACAAATATAAACTCCATCAAAATAGAGGAAAATGAAATGTGTTTATCATGCCATTCTAGATGATATAGTAAGGGAAAGAAATTACGATTTATCTATAGCCTGATGGAGAAAATGTAACATGGAATAATTGTTGTTTACAAAAGTTATTCGTTTTCTTTTGAAATTCAAATATATTCAATCTTTAACTATTTTTTTACATAATTAATACAGTTGTAATTTGTAATAGTTTTCCCGAATGAAGAAACTGGGGATGAAAAGGCAAATTGGGTAAACATTTTGACCTAAGTAGCTTTAATGTGGTTATGAAATATCATTTCATCTGTGAAAATACTTTTTCTTTATTCAAAATTCAAATATCCCTTACAAAAAACTGGAGGAAAATAAGCTACCTGCATTACACTTATAATACTTCATTTTCTTTTATTTTGATATTTTTTTGCATTAGAATTCTTTGTCATTTTTCTCGGGTAAGAAATCGAATATTAAGGGCTTAAGAGCCCACAATTTGACTTTAGATATTTTATTTCTCAAATGTTTTTAAAATATACTTGGCTTAAAAACCATGTAAATATTTTTTTTCGTTCAAAATCCAGATATTTCTTCTAAAACACTGAACAAAAAAAATTGGCTCCATTTCAAACACGATACTTCATTATTTGTTTCTTATGCTTTAGAAATATGCATGAATTGCGACACAAATTCCGTAGTATCTGAATGGAGAGCGGATAAATAATGCCATTGTCTTTTCCATGTGATATGCAACGGGCAGTCATTTGTTTTTTGAAGTCAGGGAACTTCCGTAAGTCGAAATAACGAGTTTTATACGAAATGAAACGATGCTTACTCTTTTCTTAATGATCTACGGGTGACTACGAGTGTTGATTGTGATTCATTTGTGACTAGAAACAGAGGAAGTTGATCAAGTCCACAAATAATTGTGTCATTTTCTAAAAAACTTTATACGCCTGATTGAAACAAATGTTAAGACCCACAACACCCTACCAATCACAAATAGAACATTCCAACCTCATCATTAGTGTGTCATTGGCTTTAACCTCGAGAAATATGTCATGCAAGTATAATTAACTTTTACAGTGAGTATAAAATTTGTACGTTAATGGAATTGTTGTTTTAAATGTAATTTACTGATCTGAATCGAATAAATTGAATAGAAAGTCCAGATGTATGAATATTGAAATTACTTCGGATTCCTTTTAAATACTCTCGGATTTCATAAAAATAATTCAAAATTTTAATTTTTAAGAAATGACCTCTTCAAATTTTTAAAGAATGCTTTTCTGCTGCGTTTGCAAAAGAGCTATTTTAACCGCTTATTTATTTAGCTTCGTGATATAGAGAAAAAAATGGACTATACATCTTAGAGCTCTCACTTTTGGCCTGTTGAGTCCAAAATTTTAGATAGTTGTACAATTTTGATGTCAACACAGCATTCAAAATTTCATTTGTTTATCACAAGGATATGCAAGCAAAATCGACTGTCTATTTTTTTTTTTTTTTTTTCAAATCTAATCTAAAATCTGGCAGAAATCCACAATAGTTGTGATGATGTTATATACCAAATTTCATCCATCTTGCTTATGATAATTTTCTTAGTTTTCGCATATACACGGAAGGTCCATTGCCGGAATTGGTCCCAAATTACCACAAATTGTCAATTTTGACATTACGAATTTCATTCGGTTATTTCATTTTGTTTTTGAATTATCATGATCATTAATGAATTTAGTTTTAAAAAATAATTCTGTGGGATTTAAAAAAAAAAAAAAATTCAAAGAGATTCATCAAAATTTCTAGGTAGAAGAAATTTATGTTTACATTTTTTATTGCTGTTTGATGAAATAGAAAATAAAAATTAGAAAAAATATATTTAAAAATATATATTGGTTGAAATCATAAAAGATAAAATTCATAGTATAAGGGTTTTAAATCACATAATTCAAAATTGTTAAATAAGCATGAAATTAATATAAGTCTCTATTCTAGCTGCTCGGCTTCGAGCAAAACTATAAAACCAGTTATCAATAATCCATGTTACATTCATAACATATTGTAATAATTATTCTGCGAATATGAACATTCCAAGTAAAATCATCAGCTATAAAATGAAAAATTGAATTCCACGTGCGCTTAATTTCCTCTAACAATGGTTTATTTCGTTTGTTTAAACAGACAATTCTGAAATTTTCAACTTTCATCAAAAATACTAAGACAATTTTTAAGAACAATAGGAGTCAACTTTTCTTATACTTTCTCTTTTTATCCTAAAGGCTAACGGGTACGCAGGAAAAATGCCATAAATAATATGGATCATTTATTTTCAACCCACAATCGCGTTTATCGTGAAATATTTTACTAGATATTACACAAGATAGTATTTACATACTCTTGCTTCGTAAATGAAGATATATTTCCTTTCAGGAGACAGGTATGGTGTACTGGGGAAAAAAAAACAAATGATGGCCAAATATGTGCCATGAAGTTGATTTTTTTTTCCATATTGATATCGTAAATTTACTGCTTCTTCAAGCATGCCCAGCATTTGACTTCGTTTCCATTGTTAAGAAAGGGAAAGTCGTTGCGGATTTGTAAAAATTATTCACTTACTTGATCTATTCAGGTCGCGAATGAAGAAATAATCATTCCTGGAGAAGAACTATTCATTCGCGAATGAAGAAATATAAATGCATATCTTACCATTGGTAATAAAATATAAGGCTAATTTTTTCTGATTCTCACATTATTTCAGCTTAGCTCTTATTTATTATATAAAATATGTAATCATGTAGTGAACTTTTACTTGATTTTCTATTAATTTTTCATTTAAAAAATATTATTGGTACGCAGGTTTTGATAAGGAACAGCTTTAGATTTAGGCTTCCATTTTTATTTTATACTGTTTTGTGTTCTGTGCGAACACCTGCGCAGTTTTTCATTCCAGTTAATAAATAATTTCACTTCATCTTGTATTATTCATTTAGTAGGTATGTAAAAACAAATGTTGTAATTTTGTTCAAAATGTCTGCATTATTATGAAGCTTTAATGGGTTCAATTCATAATCCCATGACATGCATCAAGTACTCCATGACAGTTAAACTTTAAAATCTATGGCCTAATTAATAGATGCAAAGTGAGGCAGAGGTAAACCGATTATAAGATCAATTTACATTCACTATGGGTGATACGCCATCTCACCAGTATGCTTAACAAGCAAAGTATGCTTGCCAGCTGCCAGTCACTCCTGTCATTTGATTATGATTCAAAATTACGAGATTTGCCAAAAATGCCTCTCGTATTGCTGCAAAACTTGATATTAACACAACTAAAGTGATGAGAAAGTATAGAACAGAGCAACGAGAAGTTAGATTGCAAATTCAGAGACGATTTTCCATTGGCAGAACGAGAATAGACTGCTCTGAAGTCTCTTTAAGTTGATTTTCTACTTTTAAACTGCTATTTGTATTTTTTGTCAAAAACGGTGATTTTGAAATGGAAAATTAAATCAAAATGCTCAGAAGGCTTAGTTATAATAGTTTTTCCCTTGATATTCACTAAAAGATTATTTCGAGAGAATGAGAAATTTCTGTAATATATAGACAATCACGCACTCAATTAAATCAAATTGATTCTGTAATTAAAAACCTTTGAGAGGACTGAAGACTTTAGACTAAATTGGTCTAAAAGAACATGTTCTAGAATGATTATCCACTTATCTGTTTCATTTTCTTTACTGTCTAATCAGATGTCATCTTCTATTTTGGGAATATTTCCTTATTCTGATTCAGATGGAAATCCAATGAATACTTGACTTATCTATGTATGGAAGTAATTTTAATACTTAATTGTAACCGTTATGAATGATTTTTTTTTGCTTATAACTATCAAAATTCAATAAATTGATGCTCGTATAGCCTGCAGGTAAAATAGTTAAGCGTTTAACTCAAAAAAATAAATTTTCGTATTTGAAAGCAGAAACGGATGTCAAATTTCCGGCAAGTTGATCATTGCAATCAATGGAAAATATACCCTATAATTATTATTCTTTTATTTTTAATAAAGGCTTTGATTTCTAGGAAACAATTTTTAGAACCATGTTACCAGTTCTGGACAATAGTTTTACTCAAATATTATAATATAAATACTTCTTCATTGCATTTAAGAGTAGAAATTAATAAACAGGTAGCTTCATTTCGACTTAAACAAAATTTCAGAGTCAATTTTTCAAATAAAAGTTTTTTCCGAAACCCCAAATGCAAATTTATAAGAAAAAATGGTATATTAATTGGAGGTAGTTAAAAGAGAAATGGTGTATTAATTGAAGATAAATGAAAAGTATATTAATTTTATACAACTATTTGGAAAATTGCAATAACACATCCCAATTAAATCTTTGATTTATTTTTAGTAACAAATTCAATATAATTTATTTTCACTTGGGAAAATTGCAATAAAAGCACACATGCGCCGTTATAATTTTCTCAACTATAAATGATGTAGCGACTTGTAGTCTACAGAAGTCTTAAGACTAAATTTTTGAAAAAATATATGATCTTATAGTATTTAGTAAATCCAGAAGTATTGAAAAAAATATTTCAGGATTTCTAATACCATCTTCATTTATTCTCAAAATATGTTATGAGAAGCCATCACAAGTAAAAAATTATTATCTTCAATTATCAACTCCGAAATACGAAAGCAATACAATTTTTTTTCTTTATTCACAATAATGAAAATCGAGCAATTTTCACATAGAAATTTCATTCAATTAAACCCTAATTGATCTAAAATAAATATTTATATCACAAAAAACATCCTTTCGTTAAATCTCATTCATGCATGCCCTATTATTCAATTAACATTTCATTGCTTCGAAAAGTCCATTAGTCAAGCAATCTTGCTCGTATTTTAACAATGAGCTTCCTAAAATTATTTCCCATTTTTTCATGCTATTGCTGTAGATTATTGAATTGTTTGCCTCTGTGGTCGATCACCTTACTAGTATGCTCTATGAGGAGATATAATAAACATGAAATAAATCTACTGCCCTTATCACGTGTTGAAACCAAATAAAGTAAGAAAGAAAAAGTTAGTAGCCAAGCCTAAAAGAATGCTCCATTTCATATCAAAATGTGTTCAGGAATTCCACTCTATCGGAAACCATGCATATCGTATGAACCATCAATCATTGGTCAACTATCTCACAATGGTCCATCAGGTCAAGTGATCAAACTCACTTATCCTTTCTAACTTTCTCTGTGTTTATGGTATGTTAAGAGTTACTGTTCTCCTCACTAATAATAAGAAATAAAGAAGAAAATTACATATAATCGAACTGAGAGAGAAAGGAAATATGTACTTCACTAAGATCTCATAATGTGGACATTGGAAGATGTTTGGAGAGTTGTTGAGGTTAAATCGACGATTGCTGGAGAAAGTGGAACTTACCTATAACCGTGTGAACTGTCCACAATTTCCTGCTCTTTTTGAAGATCTGGGTCACAAAAAGACTCACTTTTAGACGACTGGTATTGTCTTTGCACATGACGTTGCGGAGTCAGATCTTTGAGAAAAAAGTAATCCAAGGCATTGTTGTGATCTCGAGATGATGTGCTTAGTGATTTTCTTATATCTTTTTGTGTTTTTGTCTATTGTAACATGCCACTTTGTCGTGTCGGACTAGAAAGATGACTTTTTCTTGTCGGTCTAATTTTGTAGCGTGCCGTGTAGAAAAAATAACAGTGGTAATTGTTTTCGAAACGTGTGGGAAGTTTCACTTTCTGATTTGTTTGGGTATTGAACGACTACCGGTGTAAAAAAATGTGCTACAAATTTGAGGTGTTTAACTGAAAACTGTTTTACACAAAAATGAGTTTCTCCATACCTAATTAATTGCGGCTGAGTAATTCTTTGATTAAGAAATCTCAAAACGTAAAATTAAAATAGAAGGTATGTAACAGAAAATTAATATTAGCAAACAATAGGGTTCAGTGATATGTCGTGGGAAATTTTATAACTATGTTGCAACGAAAACCCGATTTTCAATTAATTCATTTCATTGTTTCATTACTTTCCCTATATTGCTTGATATTGCACTTTTGAATTTAAAATTTCAAGTTACTAGCAGTATCTCAGAGATTTAGTCCAAAATAAAAATAAAAATAAAACAATGCCACAGTGTTAAAAAGTAATTGTGCGCTGAAGGTGTATTATTGAAGGAAAATCACAATATTTTTTTTTCTATTTTATGTATAAAGGCTATTATTACGCTGTGTCATAGAAAATTTAGCTTACTGCAAATAGCAGAAGCTTTGTAGAACTTAGTGATAAAAACGTCACAAATTTTATACTGTGTGATGAAATCCTGCTGCCGGAATGTCAAATTGTTGGAAATATATCACAAACTTGCCCTAATCATGTAGAAAGTAAGATTCAAGATGTTATATTGTAGAAGATCTGGTTATGCCAATGCAAATAACTGAGGAGGAAAATTTTTACTACGTGCATTAACTGAGAGAAGAATATGATAATGAAATTTTTATCGATTTAATTATGGTTAACTTCGCCACCTTTAAAACAAATTTTACCTTATTTCTTATCAAATTAGGATTTGATTGATTAACAAACGTAAATAACATACAAAAACATACTTCTCTGAATAGAACGCAGTGTGTGGCAATAAGATTTCATTAACGTTATCTTCATTGTCGTAATTCTGCTCTTGTCTCAGAAAAAGCTTCCGGCATCATTTCTTGCCGATGAAACCACAAACAAACTGGTATTCAGAAAAATATAACTCATCTTTCCGGAGGTCGAGTACCTGATGTTGAAATCTATAAGGTCCGGCTAAATTGAACTTTTGGTAAAAAAAAAAAGAAAAATCTTGTTTTTTTCAAGCACTTCGTGACTTTTTGTATGTTCTTCTTGCTTCATCTTTAGCACTTTCGTAATAAATGACTGTCCGTGAATTTTGATGAATTTCTCCATTGATTTTCTTTCTTTGTTAACCAATTAGTTTGATCTGAATAAAACATTTTTAAATGGCTTGTATACCTCAAAAAAAA
>JAPMOQ010038391.1:458793-471745 GCA_026543055.1 Argiope trifasciata
TTTTCACTCTTAAGCATCCGCATTAATAACTCATATCCTTCAGTTACTGCAGATAATGATAATACACAGCAGGCAAATACATTCAAGTTTTGTCTCAGTGGAAGTAGAAACTAGTTTCAATTTTATTTCGTATCACCTGAAGACCGAAAACAAATTAAAGAACGGGTTTTTATTCTATCCCTGATTATTTATTATTCTCTATCACGAAAGAAAATTCCAGTTTCGTAATAGTTAATGCATGAAATGTTAAGGTTAACTAGGAATTTCCATACAGAAAAAGGCATTATCTGATTAATTTGCTTGAGAATCAAAACAGTTCGTATATAGTTGAAGCACTTAAATGCTTATAGAATCGATATCAAAACCTTTTTTTATGTAATAAAAAAGCTATAAATATAATTAAAGATGTTATTTAATATGAATACAACATTTCTCTGTTAAATTTATCAGTTAATTATTTTTTATTCATTACTAAGAATAAGTTCAAAGTTCTGACATCTTAAAGGTGTAAATATGCATTTTTAGGTTTAAACGCATCATCTAAAAATGCTGAACTGCGTTTGTGGGAAGTCTTGACCTGATGATAGTTTCGGCTTTGGGACCGGATAATCTAATCAAGGCTCGTTCTCACTCGTTGTTCCACAGGGTGTGGGGGAGTACAGCACTTGAAGTTGTCTATAGATGGTAAGTTCTCCCACTGATTTGTTATCCAATAAGAAGAAAAATATCGGTGCGTGGATTCATCTGACAATTATTCAAAATTACGAGGGTAGTCTGAAATAGTCATTGGGGGCCTTTAAATTAGAGCATTAATTTAAATAAATTAGAATGCCACATACCATCATTGTTAATCGAGGTATCGATTAAAAGAAAAGTTTTTGTAACAAAGACAATTCCAGAAATACTCTTATTAAAAAAGCCTTTAGAATTCACAATGAACTTATAGCATTCACAGTAAAAAATCTCTTTAAATGTATTTCAAAGAAATGAATGAAGTTTAAAGGAATCCGTTAAAATATTATCTTCTTTATTTTATTTTTTATTCTTAATTTTTTAATTACTTATTTATTGAAATTGCACGCAAAAAATATATTAGCAAGAACAATAAGTGAAAAATTTCATTTCATATATTCAGTCTTGATTCCTTTATTCTTTCAGCATTTGTTACAGTTGATGTTGTTTCATCGTCGGAAATATTTTATATGATTTGTTTCACATAATTTTCTAAAAGTGACATTACTTTTTACATGAGAGAAAAAATATTAATTTACCTTAAATTCTTGGGTTTGATTTATAAAGCTATGAACTACAGATGCCTTTTTAGGATAGTACCAATTTCCATTCAAGATTTAGAAATTGCAATTAGTTTCATCATAACTATTCATCCATAACAATACACTAAAATTCATATCATGTCGGCAGTGTTTTTTAGAACTCTAATTATGCAGAACTAAATTAATACCTTAGATGAAGTAGTGTGGTCCTCCAAGCTCCGTTGCTTTAAATATGTGTCAAGATATTAATTTCGGTAACATGAAACTTCTACATACAAAAAGGAGTAGTTTCACACACCCTCTTGAAGCTGTAAATACTATCTACAAAAAATTATAAGCTGCAAATTAACAACTCTTTGCAATCTTTTATCTTCTGAAGGAATCAATGTAGTAAAATTCTGATAACTTTTATAAAAGTTTAGAGGCTGATTTAGAAACATCATTAAGTTATAAAAAAAAATTGCTACAGGTTAAATTATAATAAAGTAAAATTTTGAAGGATAAATTAAACGTTTTAATTCTGTCATGTTTAAATCATTCATTATAGCGATAATTCTTTTTGTGTTGACTTCTTAATGCAGTCTCCCTTTTATCTTTTTGAAGATTCTGTATTTTTTAAGAAGTATACACCACTTATATTTCCATGTGCTTGAAAAAGCTACAAAAAATATTTAATTTTGAAAATTTTTAATGTTCTTAATATACTAAATTCAGTTTTTGTATACTTCTGTGAGTATTTCAGTTATATCTCTAACAAACCAACATCTTTCTGTACGATAATCATACAAATTTCTGTCTTGTACTTATCCATGTATTTGGGTTTTTATAAGATTATTTTATCTCTTTATAAATTAAATGAATCATATTCATACATACACTACTTTCATTATTTTAAAATACATTTCTACAGACATTTTAAAGATATAATCACTTCTTAAAGTTGTTTCAATTATAATATTGTTTGAGGAAGCCGTTACGTATTTATTTATTTATTATTAATTATTGAAAATCTGGAGCCCCTATTGTCTTATATTTTTTATGAAAATCAAGAATTCTATTTTTTCTTTGGAAAGTACTATAAAACAAAGGAATACTTCGTCATCCTTTCCCATCGAACAATGCACTCCATTCCATTAATCAGGAAGGTGGAATTAATCTTATGAATGTAGATTTTCATTCACTTAAGCCGTACGTATACTAAAACTATGATGATATAGATAAGATTGACATTGCCATTTAACAATGTTGATTATAACTCGAACAGCATGAAGTAAAACTAGTAGACCAAGTTTTTAAGTGAAAATATCAACTTCTTTTTTGACATACCTATTTGCAAAGTTGCACCGTTTCATTATCATCACAATTTTTAGATCTCCTAAAGATGCAGTTTTCTCTTTGGGAGCACATACAAACACTAGGGAATAGCATGGGTGAGGCCGAAATCAAAATTTTCTGTCAACCATCAGCTATATTTCATTTTTTAAAAGTAAATCATGACTAACATTTGGAGCTTTTGCTTCTTAAATATTTATTAAAATAATATTTTGCTTTCTTGGTCGAGAATGTCATCTAACAGCAATTTTGTAACAAAAATATTCATTGCTAAAGTAAAGTATATTCTGCTAATTTATTTGAAAGAAGTAAATCATCGTAGAATTATTTTATATATATATATATATATATATATATATATATATATGCAAATGTTATACATTGTATGCAGACGCATTACAATGTATAGATAATTATTACTAGGTAGATTACTGCGCATTTAAAAGTAATTAATATTAAAAAATACGGCTTAGAATTATATGTTAAAAAATACGGCTATTATGTTAGAATTATATGTTTCATAAAAAGCCACTAGATGGCAGCATGGAGAAAATAGTATAGAGAAGCAATTGCATTATTTTCAAAATAAAAATCCCTGATTTTCCATTTCAATCAATATTTTATACATCGTTGCAAACTTTTCTTCGAAACAAAAAAAGCATAATTTCTTTTTAATAACATTCTTAAATGCTTTATTGCCTTTTCTATAAAAATATGAAAGGACTATTATAATTTTAATACAAAAGAAATCAAGAGTCAGATTTCTTACATTATGTCTGCAGAGTTCTTTTTCCCCCTATTAAGACAGAATACGTTGGAGGTATAGAGACAAGCACTATTATGTATACTCATATATGCATGTACACCTGCTGAAAGACCAAGTTCAATATTAAGTGAATGAGAACAATAACCAGAAATAAAACGCTCTTATTTTGAAAGAAAGAAAAAACTGCTGATTAAAAATAAGTTGAAAACTTTACTATCCCTACAGTCAAAAATTCTGATAAACGTACTTTTAAAGATGGTTTTACTAGAATTAAATACTACTAACAAGCAGTTTACAGCTTTAAAAATTGTCGATTATCACAGATATTATTGAGATATCTGAATCGCACACGTAAAATTAAAATTATTAAAATGAAGCTCTCTTCCCCTACCCTTTGATTTTATGCATCCATCTAGTATAAAATCTTCACTAATACGTAAACTCAGTATTTCAATAGTGAAAAGTTATCCTTCAAAGTTAATAAGATAGATTTGCTCCTTTTTTTGTTCTCATCTATTAATCATTTCATTCGGAAGGTAGTTTTAAAAAGTCTAGTGGAAAATCATGAAATCTTCATGACTCTACTTATTACAGCACAAAAAAAAATAATAAATTATCTACAACCATTCCATGGAATTCTGAATAGAAGACGTGATCATATTTATTGCCTACTATTCAACCCAAACGCCAGAAACTTATAAAAAGTCATATTCAAGTCACAAATAGTTTTGGATTACTTCTAACTTGAAAAATAAAAATATGTATATACTTAGAATTTTGATAAACACATTAAACATCACATTTGCTAACTTTTTAATGTAAGAAACCAATATTAAAAATTATTTTTTTCATCCCCCACCCCCTCTTAGTAAAATTTTCATAAATTTAGTTATATATATAATTTTTGAAAACTATGACTAAAGCCTTTGAATTCTCGTTTGAATTATATGCTTAGGAAATCTTTACGAATCATATAATTAAAAAAAAACTGTAAATATTTTTTCTGTCAATATGTACTGCATATATTATTACAGCTTTTTTTTGTACCATTTAATCCCAATTTTAATTTACCACATTTCTTAATCAACAGATAATTTAAAGTTTCTCATAAATTTTCTCGATATTTGAAATAATTTAATTATATAATAACTTTTGTTATATTTACGTGTCATTTTATCTTAAACTAAAGTAAAATTATTCGATAATCTTGGAATACTGTTATAAACTTTTCATATTGAATAGCACTTTTCAAACAGTTTTTAGCTATTTATCAGAAAACTAAACATAATCAACAGAAAATATATAATGCATGTATAAAATGAATATACAATGAATAAGATATTACTATATAGGATATTATATAAGATATCGTAAAATTTAAAAAATTATAAGATAAGATATCATAAAATTATAAGATATAAGATAGTTCATATAATTATTTAAGAATTATAAAATTATAATTAAATTATAAGATAAGATATCATAAAATTATAAGATATTACGAATTTGTGGAAAATAAGAAAAAAAAATCTTTTATCAGATCACTACATAATTTTTTTTATAAATCATTAATTATCCATCTGAAAAGTTGATTATTATATTGGATACAATTACGCAAGCAAGCTTTGAAATTATTATTTAAAAACGTGTAATACTTTAAAAGCTCTTCATATAAATTTAGAAGATATTAGAAGATATTTTTAAAAAATTAATAATGTAATAGATTTCGGTAGGGTTTTCTTTAGAAACTTTTAAAGACTTTTTTCCGCAAAAACCTCACTAGAAACATCGACATCATTTCTAAAGAAGTTTGAAAATTAGATAAGATTTATTTTTTTGAAAAGGTGAAAGGGAAATTATATATTTCGAAAATTATCATATATCATTAATTTCTGAATTTAGTCTATTGTAATTCAATTTAGCTCACAGATGGCGACACAGTTTATCGAATAATTTAAAATAAAAATTCCTACATCGTTTCAAAAAATTTCCATTGGCTATAAAAGTTTTTTCTATTCTTTCTGGTCCATGGTCCAACTCAAAACAGTACACCTTCTTTCTGGTCATACGAATAAAGTTTTTGAAGATATATGTTGTTAGATGCACATTGATAAAATAATGAAATTTCGAAAACAAAACTAATTCGAAATTTTAATTTAAATTAAATTTCAAAATCTTTACCAAAAAAAAGGGAAACGTTTTTTACTTTCTCAAGTGAAACGCAAAATATTTTTTCATTAGAAGCAATAAAATTTAATATTATTTTGAAATAAAATTTTTTTAAATGTATAAGTAAATTCTGCATTTTTTTATCATTTTTTTAATTCGTTAATTGGATAATAAGTTCTACATAATACTCAGAAGAATGAGACTACAATTTTACAAAAAATATCTAAAGTTTTCGTCTATTCTGTTTCTTTCGATAATTTTAAACAAACATGTAGAAGAAAGGGTACAAATTTTAACCTAATAATTTCTGCTCATTAGTCAACTTACATCGAACACATGTTTCTTGTTAAGCGACGATATGTTTTTTATTTAATAAAGAGTCCTTACTCAAAACTTAAGGCCATCAGCTTTCTATTTGACCATCTTGTTTATATACGGATCAATATGATATTTCTAAGAAGAATATCATTTTCTTTTAAAGAAGAGAAAAAGTAACAGATACTACTGAAGACTCAGAAAGAAATGTTTGCAGTTCGAGATATAACATATAAAAACAGCTTTTGAACCTTTTCTTTAAATAAAGCTTCTTTGAAGAAAATTTAAACATTTTTTTTTAAAAAAACACTTTCTCCTTTAAATGAAAAGAAATTTTCGAGTTTTCTATTTCTCGAAGGAATTATGTTTCCACTGTCAAAAATGTATAATTTTAAAAATTGAAACCTTAAATATGATTACTAAAAGAAAAATGACTGCTAGTTTCAAACGTCTACGAAATTTATTAATCAGAAAAAATTTCTGTACCCTTTTTTCACAAACATTTCACTAAATTACTTCAAGGTGATAAAGAATTTTCTTTTACTACTATTGTGATATTTCTGATATTTCTTCTTCTAATTATTATTGTGATTATTCTATGCTTTAGAAATTCAAATATTTACTTCGGTAATTACTTATATCCTTCTTTTGAAAAAAGTGCAACTTTTGACTTAAATTCCAAAATTCTGACTCTGCTACATAAAGCATTGATAGAATTTCATAAATCACTAATTACCCATGTAAAGTTGGCTATTATTTTGGATCCGATTTCGAAAGGCAGCATCGAAATTGTTATTAATAAAAAGGCTAAATTTTTAAAAGCTTTCTTATGAGTTTAGAAGATATTTTTAAAAATTTAATATTATAATATAGTTTTTGAAATATATCAAGTCTTTTTCTGTGCAAACCTCACTAGCAGCATCAAAAATGTTTATAAAGAAGTTTTAATGTTAGACAAGATTTATTTTTTGAAAAGGTGATAACGATACTACATATTTCGAAAATTATAGCATGTCATTAATTTCTGAGAGTATGTCATTAGTTTGTTGTAATTCAATTTAGCCAACAGATGGCGGCACAATTTCACAAATGTTTTAAAATAGCGATCCATACATTCTTTTTAAAGTTCTCCGTCCAACGGATTTAAAAATGTTCACTATCCATTCTGGTACATATTTTAACTCAAAACGGTACACCTTCTTACCGCTTATACAAATAAAGTTTTTTTTAATGTATGTTTCTAAATGCATTGAATTCATTAGATGATCAGATTTTAAAACTCATTCGAAGCTTTAATTTTGATTAAATTTTAAAATTTTAAAAATAGAAAAGGAAGCATTTCTTACTGTTTCAAGTGCAGATCGAAATATTACTTCTTTACATGCACCTGATAAAAATAAAATTTTATTTTGGAATGTTTCTCTCGAATAACTCTTTTAAAATAGTCATTGATATTCATGTTAAAAAATAACAATTCAAAATAATAAAATTGCTTTCAACGCATTGAACCTTAATCATTTTCTAAAAGCTTGAGCTACACGAAAATTTAATCAAATTACTGCTATGGGATAAAGAATTTTCCCTAACTGATATTCTGATATTATTTTTCATTCTATGCTTTTCAATGAAATTATTTCTCAACTCAACTAAACAAAACAAAAAGAAAAACATTTTCATCAAAATTTTTGCTGTTAGTTATATATTTTTTTTTGCGTGTAAATAAAATTTAAAAAGTTAATATTTAATAAATTACAATAATGTTTGTAACATTTAGTTTTTAAATCATTTTGAAAGTTACTGAAAGACGGTGATTATTTTTATGCATTTTTGAGCACGAGTTTTTAAAATATTTATTTAATAATTAATATTTGTTTCAGCATACTAAAAAAGAATTGCTTCGATTTAATCTGTTGGTATATAATTTATCAATCCTTGTTTTTTTTTTATTTTAGTAACTTATTTATTTATTTTAGTAAGTTTTATTCATTTCGTACAAACACATTTAATTCCTTTTTATCATTATTTTAACCCCTAAGAAAAAGTGTTGAAATTACTTCTAAAGCTTTAAAACTATAGATTATGTTCTTGAAATTATATTCTGTTATTAGTTAATAGATATAATAAAAGTTCACTTATTTATTCTCTTCTACTAAGCGGCAGTGATTTTGAAAATGCACAAATTTTATAAAATTTAAACAAAAAATAATTATTAGATTCTAGAAATTACTCACAATATAACAATAATATTTACATTTTTTCTGAAAAACTTGTAATTAAAGGAGAATTATTCTGTTTGGCATGTTGATTCACTTTTGTGCATTCAACTTCAATTCAATTTTTTTTTTACCAGTTTTTGTATTTCGTATGTTATTCAGTTTCCAAAAACCCGAGTTTCATACAATTTTAAAATTATATAGCAAAAATTATTCCTAAGATTGCAGTTTTTATCAGAATTTTTTTTCCTTTATCCTTCGTACATTGTTCATTCTTTATTTGTTATCAACATTCATTGGGTTCATTCATGATTCAGGCATACTAGCATTTGAAATACTCGCAATTATGTAAACTTGGATATTATGGTGAGAGAATGTATAGTAGAACCATATTAATGAAAGAACGAGTCTTGGAAACTTCAAAACATTATCAGATCAACGAGTATTATATTAATCAAATTCTGCTAATACATCTACTGGTATTTGTTTCGCCTGACAAACAAAATAAATAAAATTTCTTTTAACAAAATGAATCTGAATATTCCAAAATTCATTAGTTTTTTACTTCATTCAAATTAGAAAATAATTTTAAAATTTGAAAGCATTCATACTTACTCCAAAAATTTGCACATTTTTCATTTTTAAATCCATCATTTTATGAATGCTGAATATTTCTTGAAATGATTAAATTATAAAAAAGTTTAATTTTTTTTAATTTTATTTTCTTAATTTTGAGAATTTTATTTTTATTGCAATAAACTGTGAAATAAGATTAACTTTACAACTATCTCATTAAATTATTTGGCTTCTAAAATTTGATTTTCCTATTTAAAAAGTAAAAATACCAATATATGTCTTGTATATTTCAGGTGTCCTGAATTATGCTTCAACAAAGAGAATGATATTTCTAGTAAAATTTGATACGATTGTAATAATTCATTAAAAATTTTTGCTTTTGTAATTACAATTTAAGACTGCTATTTTATAAAACATCTTCATAAATGCAACCATACTATTTTCTTTAATTTCTGTAATAAGAAATTTTATATTTATAGAAACATTTTGAATAATTTTTTAATGAAATTTTAAAACTTTATATTCCTTTATTGAATGGATCAAAAAATATTTTTTTAATAATAAGACGTATATATATTGCAATAAAATACACAGTTTTTTTTTATTAATCACATATTTATAAAAAAAATCATAAAATTAACTCAAAATCAAAATGGTTAGGCTTCATCAATAAAATCTTTGTGATAAAGAGCTGATAACATTTATCTTTGTTATCACCCCCTACACACAAAGATTTTACATCAATCAACACATTGAAAAAAAATGCACTTAAATGGTTGTTTTGAAACCAACAACCCTACCCTGAAATTTAATTGCATGACAGGGATTGCCTGAATGTCCATGAATATGATTGCAATTATAGAGACACCACAATTTCTGTTCGATGGAACAAGTATTTTCGAGGTCGTCTGTTTCCAAAAACGTTTAATAGCGGATACTATTCTTTAGTGAATTTGTTTGGATCAATGATAGCTCAGTTTTCAAAAAACTCAATCGCAAATAAATCAAACACCAACTCTTGGGCTTATCACCATTGTTTAATTTCAATACTCACATGAGCACACACTAAAGGATTATATCATTTGACCACTGGATGGAGCTACAAAATTAGTAGACGGAGCATTTTGCCGACTTATTGGCGCATGAATTGAATTATACTGAATTGAGTTGAGAGATTTTCTTTTAGTAGTCAAGGTGTACACATTAAACAAGGTACGCAGTTTAGTTGTCGTTTTTTGAGGCCTATAGATGCCATAATAATATATGCCCCTTCAGATTCAGCGCTTTCATTTTTTATCTCGCTCACGTGCCTTAACTCCTCATGCTCATTCAGAGAGTCAGAATACAATTTTTTACCTCTAGACAGGGGAGACCGCTGGGATTCGAGTCATTTTAGAGCAATATCCTTTGAATTCTCTAGACATGACCAGTGTTGTTTAAATGGCATTAAATTGCATTTATCTGAAATTACAATGCTACCTCCTACAACATACCCCAAAAAAGAGCCTTGTAACATGAAATTCCCATTTTTAGCATTTAATTTTCCCAACTTTATTATATAAAAAAATCATTCATCACCAATTAAAATATCTATTTTCCCTGAAATATTAAAATCAGGATCTTCAAGGTCAATTGATTTTAGAATCTTTACAATGACATTGATCATCTTATTTATTATTTCCGTTTTTATCTCCGTTTTATCTATCTATTATCTCCGTTATTTTTGATACCACTATCATCGAAATTTTTCTTTCGTACACTCTCATTTTTACTAGCCATAGTTGTAACTCTGTGATTAATTACAAGCAAAGCATTATTAATGCAGGGAATATATTATTTTTTTCACTTTTGATTTTAGTCTCTGCATATAATTCTGACTCATGAAAGAACACTGTAAGCTGTTATCCAAGAGGCATTTTACTTCCTGCCACAACGCTATATTTTGATTTACGATTAGATTTGTTGCTACGAAAGGCATCTCCGCTCATTGGGAGGACTAGAACTTTGATTAGACTCTTCCCAATTGCGAATTATTTATAACTTCAGTGGTTTCTAAATTTCTAATTCTTCAGTAGTTTCTAAATTTCTAATTCTTCAGTAGTTTCTAAATTTCTAATTCTTTATTGGTTTCTAAATTTCTAATTCTTCAGTGGTTTCTAAATGATGAGACGTTTTTTGCTTCATTCAGAAAGTGAATTAATTTATTGTGAGCTTT
Source organism: Argiope trifasciata (assembly GCA_026543055.1). NCBI lineage: Eukaryota > Metazoa > Arthropoda > Arachnida > Araneae > Araneidae > Argiope > Argiope trifasciata. The sequence continues at coordinate 469,654 of JAPMOQ010038391.1, forward strand.
TCCACAGAAACAATTCTTATTCGAACACTTTTTAATGCTGCAATTAGGCGATAAACATTTAAAGTAGGCGTTTTTATTTTTTACCATCTCAACGCATTCGAGAACCGAAAAGTCTATTAAATTGAGAACAAGCATATAAAGGAAGACTCTCTTTCTTTAGACATTGATCACAATTTTTATTTTTTTCTTCATTGAAAAATACTTTTGATGCCGGTTTAAATTTATTGCCATAATTTTGCCCTTTCTTCGTCTCATTTCTGATTTTGCCATTCCAAACAAAATATAAATCATATTCTTTTCCTAATTCGAGAGGTGTAAACCTCTTTTGATTTGTATAATATTGATAGGAATTGTTTTTTTTTTTCAGCGTTTGGAATAATTTATCCGAAACCACCAATTGTTTTATTGTCTCAAAATCTGTTATAATTAATTTTAAATAATATTCAAAACTCTCATTAAATGTGATACGAACTGCACATGACTTTCGTTACCTCTAAAAGCATTTCTAAAGTTCTCTAAAACCGCATCTTTAACACCTTCGTTGTCATTTTTGAAAACGTCATTTTCCTCAATTATCCGCTTTAATTCACTCTTTTTTATGAATTCTGCAACAAGCAAACCTATCTCCTCAGCAACGAGTTTTAATTCATCTTTTTTTAATTTTGCTAAACTGGCCATTTTAAATATGTATAATTCCATTAATATTACCACAATTTTATTCTAAACTCGTTAAAACAAAATTAACTTTGTATCGGGAAATTAATTATAACTCATCAAAAACAAAATTAACTTTGTATCGGGAAATTAATTATAACTCATCAAAAACAAAATTAACTTTGTATCGGGAAATTAATTATAACTCATAAAAATCAAAATTAACTTCCTCTCATGAAATTAACTAGCTAATAACTCAAAGGATAATATCGCCCCTACCTCTTTGCTGGGACTACTGTCGCATGAGACCAATCCACAACCGAATTCTCATTCTTGGTTTTTTCGTACTAAGTTCATCATCATTGACGATATTACCACAAATCAATCACATACATTTCAATAAATCACTATTGAATAGATGCATAACTGTTTCCAAAGAATTGAACCATGTTTTGGTCCATGATAGCTCAGTTTTTAGAAAAACTCAATCACAAATAAATCAAACGCAAACTCTTTGACTGTATCACCACTGTTTAATTTTCAACTCTCTTAGGAACGCACACTAAAGGTTTATATCATTTAGCAACTTGATGATGGTGCAAAATTAGAACGCGGAGCGTTCTGCTGATTTATTGGCGCCAACAAAATTTATAAGTTTCCTTCGGAAAATTAAGAGAATCAAAATTTCTAATTTTCTAAAAACGAGGGAAAAATATAACCAAAATAAATTCTACATAATCCTAAATTTATAAATTTAATAAATATTTTTTTGCAAATACAATTAATTTAACAGTAAATTTGACTATTAATCATTTGACATTGACGCCCTCTCTGACAAAAAATCTTGGACAGAAGTATCAAGAGTACAACTATGTGAAAATCCGATTATGTCTCCATTGCAGCCATGAAGCCTTATTGTAACGTGATTTCTCCGGGTTGAATATCATTCAGTTTTCTATATCATTCCAACATTTTCGCGAGCGTATATGTTTAACTATTTCAGAGTTGCATTATATTGCGTTTATACCGTAATATATAGATAACACTTCGTTATTCTTCAAAAATATTTGAACTTGCAGGCAAATATTTCATATAAAGAGTGATTTTTTAAAAAATATCGACACCTAGAAATTCATAGTCTTACATAGGAAAGAACCACAATTCCTTGGGGGTGAATTCTCAGCTTCAGGATCACAGAACCACATATATAAAACCCGAATCCACAAATAACTCATATTATTGAGAATACTAAGTTTGTCCTAAGCCATTTTGCCTCATTTGATGTGTACATTTCAAAACGGTACTAAAGTAAGTTTTTAATCTGGCACGCGCGACCACGATCATACAATATTAATGATTTTGTCGCGCATCAATGAAGTTTTCATGGAAATAAGCAAGAAAAATTCATACAGTATAAGGGTTTTTAAAACAAGATATA
>JAPMOQ010038391.1:471755-513696 GCA_026543055.1 Argiope trifasciata
ATTTAGTAGATGAGTCTGTCATTAACGTTCTCCGCCAAATATGAGGCGCATTTTTTTGTTTACAATTGAAGTCATAACTTTGAGTAATTTTCTTTCCTCTTATTATGTGTTAAAAGATGAAATATTGGTGTGATGCTGGATACTTTAATGTGAAATTGAAGAGTGATTGCCGTGTAAAATGTTTTTTTAATTTCCTTTCAACAATCCTGAATTGCGTTGTTAGCATTGCAATAAACGGTTGTAAGCCTGCTTTAATATCGGCGATATGCTACGATCATTTTGAAGAATTTATTTAATGTGTGTCTATTTATTATTATAGGAAACAAACCAAAAAAGCCCTATTCCAATAATTTTTATACTGCGGCACCCTATCTGATAAGCAACTTTTTATTAAAAGCTGCCCAATGAAAAATAAATACACAAAATATGATGTATATGATTTTTAGTTGATGGCATTAAAATAAAATACATCATGAGGTTTTATTTTTTATAATGAATCTTAAAGTTTTCTTTATCTTTTAGTAATTCATATTATTCAGTTATTGCTGTGTAATCATGTTTAATAACAAAAGAGTAATCAGTATATTCTCATAAGTGCTTCTTTTTCTGATGATGATTATCATTTTTGTTTCTTGTATTTAAACTGAAATTGATTGTTATAATGTTATACCATATCATTGTGGACCACAGTGATTTCTGATTTAAGAAATATTGATATTTTCATTGAAAATTAATTTCCATAGCATGTATTATATATTTTTTATTTCCAATTTCGATCTACATAGATGCTTCACTCTTTTTTTTTTCTGTTTCTTTATGTATCAATTTTGAATCATAAAATTCTACAAGAAGTGTTTCTTCCAACTCCTCTTTATATCCTATTTAATTCCTGTATGCATATATATTTATCATGACCTTAGTCGTGTTTATTAAATTTACTGTATTTTTTGTTTTTGTTTTATTTTATGCTATTCATTCAATGTAGCTTTAGCATTTTAAAATGCACTTTAGAAACGTTCTGCTTTAAAAGCATATTGCTCAACATTATGTTTTTATTGGTGTTAAAAATTATTTAGTACCTAGAATGTTTCTGTTGAATAAAATTGATTTAATCATTTACTTTGACATTCTTGTCATGTTATGTTTATATTCTTTCTGAATGTCTAGAATAATAAATAATTTTTTAGCTATTTTTAATAGGTGATTACATTGAAAAAAACCATTTGATCATATTTTTTTGAATAACTATTCATATGTATTTTATTTATATTTTTTGTAATATGTAAATAAAAATTATGGTGTAAATAATTTATATCATGTAAATAATTTATGTCATAATTTATTCAATATATAAAAATTTGAGTGTCATGTTCTTTCCTCTGAGCAAATTGAAAGCTTCAAAGTCTCAATATTAATAAAAATAATTTCATAAGAAAAAGATGCAATAATTTTACTAGTAAGCTTAAAAATGTTAACTTATTTAAGAGCAATAATTATTTAAAACAAACTATATTCATAAAATTCAACATTCAATGCTATTTAAATAATATATACAAAAGAACATATGTAATTTTTCAAAAAGAAAAAAAAAACTGCCATAGCCATTTGCCAAAATGTATCTGAACAACAACAAAAAAAGATATGGTAAAGGAAGGAATAAAACAGTATCAAACTAATTAAAAAGTGATATTAATTAACTATGCAAAAAATAGTTACATTGAAAATACTAATTAAAATTTAATGTACTAAGTAAAATTATATTACTACGAAAATTTGTAGAAAATAATCAATAATTACATTGAAAATACTAATTAAAATTTCATGAAACTACTAAATTTTGTAGAAAATAATTCAAAATATTAATTTCTTTTTTTTAAATCAAAAGATTTTTATAATTATTCGGCTAGCGTAACATTTAAGTTCAGTTTTAATTTGTTGGATGACTGCCGATAATCAACGTTAGTAGCAGACCTCCCGACATGCGCAGAATGACTGAAAATTGAACACAAAACGGTTTGTTTGGTACATGATACGTGACCCCATACTGTGCAAATGTAATATAGAGCCTCTCTAGAAAACAAGAAATACAACATTGTAATGAAAACTGATAATCACAATAAGCACAGCGAACTAAAAACGTGGGCAATACAATGGCACTACTTGTCTGTCAATGTGGAAAAATGTCCAATTTGTTTGAATTTGGTTTGATTATATTTACGTCCTGTTCCCAAACAACTCAAGAGTTATTTTAGAACAGACCTCGTAATTTTTACCCGTGTTTAGATGTTAAGTACAGTACTTCGAATCCCGAAACTAGACTTGATGTCCAAGTTACGTGATTCCCCTGCCTCTTATAAGTATCCGAATCCATCCGGAAAAAAAATCCAAGCGTTAGCGGCTTGATTTACACCAAATTAAGAATGTGTCGAAATAAAAAATGCCAGATTAACAAATGCGGAACTCTTTCGAATTAAAAGTAGTCCTTTCCTTATCAGATAACCAAAGTTCCAAATTTGCGAGATCAGTATTAAAATAATTCGCGTATAGCTTCTAAACGGTCTTTAGCCAAATTAAAACCATTTTGAAAGTTTATTATCCACAAAGCTATTTTTTTTAAAACCTTTATTTAAAATAAAAGTTAATTTTTGAAAATACATGATTTATTTTAGTTTTTAAAAAACCAACAATATTTTAAAATTACTTTGGGGAATACCGATTATTATCTTAATTCAATGATTACAGAAAAATTTTGCAATCTCTTTCGACCTGTAATAGGAAGACGCATAAGAATATGATAACAGTGTTTAAATATTTCTTCAAAAGTGTTATTCTGTTTCTCTTTCACACACAGTATACAAGTTTGTAATTATGATGATTAAATAAACGAGGTCTTTTGAAAAATAAATAAAAAATAATACTAATAACATAAAGATCTAATGTAATAAATTATTTATCCATCGTTACTTAAAACGCATTTAAGAATTTGAAAGATGTTATTCATATTATTAAATTAAAATTGTGCGACAACAAACACTTTAGAGTTGCATATTACCAGTATGCAACTCTAAAGCATTCGTTGTAAATATATCTAAATGTAAAGAATCTGCATAAAATCAAGAATTAGAATCTGCGATTTAGAACAGGCATTTGCAGTTTCAGTGTTACTTGAAAATATTTCTGTATATAACAAAAGTGGTTTTGATTCCCTCTAAATAAAGTACTTTTAACTGCATGTGTGCGTTTTTCCTTCTGATTTCTCTTACTTCTGGTTAACAATCTACTTCTTTATGAAATGTGGCAAAATTCAGAATTTAAGAAAATGGTGAAAATATCATTTTAAAGCAATATTCAAGTGTATTGTAGCACAGACAAATGCAATACTTCCAATGCAGGTCCAAAACAGAAAAAGAATTTTTTTTTTTTTTCAATCACTGTTGGTAATATTACCGAGAAATTAGCAAGACATTTTTACTTTTGAGAAGCCCTGTATAAAATTTCTGAGATTAAAATAACATGATAGAAACGACCAGGACCCATTATTAATTTTTTTTTTTTAATTTTTTTAAAAAGAATCTATTATAAGTATTTTACGAAGCCCTTTTTAAAACTTGCTAAGTATAAAGGTTAACGACATATTTTTAATAAAGTTTATACAACGATAATTTTACAATAATAAGTTTTATGCACAAGTATATTGTGCCAACTTTCTCCTCAATATGCATATTGTTACACTACGTGATTTGTTACATGCGCTATTTTTTATTAATTTTTAATGATGATGTCGTGTCCATGTTTCCACGGAAAGGGGGTGCAGTAGCTTCTGAGGGTAAAGACCCTTGAGCACCCAGAGGGCAGAAGTCTGACTTGTAGCTCAAATGAAGATGACACACACATTCGCTTGCACAACCCCTTTTTACAGGGGGGGGGGGCACATTCACACGTCTGACAGACAGAACACAGAGTAACAACCATGTCTGAACCGGGACTGGAACCCGGGACGCCCAGATCACGGGAAAGACACGCTACCCCTGTGCCAGGACGCCGGCATTAATTTTTAATTGATCAATGATATCTGAATGGTGATATCACTTCAGAAGAAAGATTATATTTTTAGCATTGTTTATGTAATGTAGAAGCTCCTTTTGTGGGATAAATCCAAGGAAATTATTTTTTATAAACAACATTAGATACATTCCGTTAAGAAATGCATCTGGACACAATTCTTCTGACCAAAATTATTTAATGCATTGTAAAACTGTAAAAGATTATCACTGTGTAAATATGTTCCTCCCTAAGTGTATGAAATATGTTTTCATGTATAGGGTGTTTTCATGTATAGGGTGTTTCCATGTTTAGATTTATTCAAACAGAAACATCTGATTTTGAAAAAGTATTTGAATTCTTTATCTTAAAATAGCTGAAATACACATAACATTTCGTAATTCTGAACAAATGGTTAAGCAATTGAAAATTCAAATTCCTAATCTAAATGAGAGTCCCCGTTTGTTTGTTTTTTAAATATTTCAAAGTATAATGAATGTTTCACAATAATTGTTAAACATTAAAATAATCAATAAAAATGACAAAAGTTATGTACTTTTAAAAATACGTAAGTACATTTTATGTTTTTAAGTATTTTTTTTTAATTCACAAGTTTAAACATTTTAAATAGTAACTCTGAAATTTTTGCTTGGCAATCAAAGGAAAAAGACCTAAACATCCGTTCCAAATTTCATTCTTTTTCCGTCAAATCGTTTTTAAGATTTATAACTATTAACAAAACTTTCAGGAAAGCGTGGATTTCTGGGAGAGGAGAGCGTCTCGTATTCACTAAATGATTATTCGGCAGGAATCAAAATAATTTAAAATTGAACAGAAAACAAAGCATTTCTGTCAGTGTTACTTTAGATTAAGCAGTCCCCCCTCCCCATCCTTCTTTTTAAAATACTGGCAAGGAAAAAAAAAACGATACGTGTAACAGAGTCTCCAATCACGTTTCAAGCGAAGCTTTGTTCGTGAAAATTTGGAGTTGTTTACAACTATAGAAATGATTTGTAAGATATTTAATTAGTGAAAAAAGAACAGAAGGAAAATTCATTACAAAGTAGAAATTTTAACTTTGATAAATTTGAATAAATTATTGAATGAAATACATTTACCTTACGTTACATACATTTACGAAATACATTTACCTTACATACCTTACGTTTGAGTAATGTAGTGTCATAAGACTTTCATAAAATAAAAAATAATAATAATGATAATTTTTTTAAAAACAATTATACAAACGTTTCGATGTTTTTTAATATTTTTTTATTTAATAACCCCTCTTATTAAAAGATATTAAGTAAAAAAGGGCATTTAAAGTACCGTTTGATAAATACTTGAACAGCATAATGTCATATATACTTTAATCATAAAGAAATATTAAAAAAATAATGATAATCCTCTGATTTTTATTTTTCAGTTGCTTCAAAATCTATAGTTAAAGCGCGTTTTATTTATATTAATTGTTGAACTTATTCAGAATTTTTGAATATTTAAAAAAATAAGCCTCGAAAATACCAGTCATCAATTATTTATTTGGAATTAAATAAATACATGGATTACGAATTCTTATTTAGTCTTGTTTCATTGCTATTAATGATAAACATAAAAAAATTAGATTGAAGTTGTATTAAGGATTCAAAAGTAAACTCCTGTAATAGAAAGCATTAAAAGAGTGGCTTATTATTTACATTTGCATATACAGTAAGCGAATTACCTAAAATTTTGTATCTCTGTATTTCTCACTATGTTGAATTAGTAAAAAGACGTGGGGGAAAAGGGGGGTTGCAATTGGAAAATATCGAAATATAAAGCTATAGATGATCTGCGAATGCAATTTAAGATTTTTTAAGAGAATATTCTTTCAAGTTGAGAGGCATTTTTTTTTCTTGAATTTAACGTTTATAGAACAATAAAAAGTATCCGGATACTTGATGAACTGTCCAATTGATTCTGGAACTGAAATAAAAGCAATACATTAATGTAAATTATATGCGACATCTCCAAGAAATATCTTCCAAAACTTTAAATTTATCTCTTGTGTTTATTTACTTAGTTATTTTAGCTGAATTATTCTTAGGATGAAAATAGGATTATCCTTAGGATAAAAATAATATTTTTTTTAAAAAAAATTGCAGCTTACTATAGCTAGTAATGTTTCTTTTACTTCAAAAATATGAAATTAATTTCACATTACTTGGCCGCGTTTTGCAATAAAGATCAGTCATCACTTTTATAGTCTTCTTACTCCAGAAATATTTCTAGAGATATTGCACCCAATACCTGTCTTTCTTTAATAATTCCTCATATCAAATTTAAAAAGACAATATATGCGTACTGTACGATTAAAACTTACTCAGGTAAAGTGTAGCACTGTACCAACTAGTCCCAATAGAAATGTAACAAATTTCCTCTTATGGTACCTTTTTATATCTTGGTAAGTTTGAGGATATAGTACAGTCGCACAGAACTTTTAAATGTGACATCATATAACTGAATTTCAACCGACGATCAATTTAAAATTTACTCCTCATTCCCTGTAACAACGAGTCCTGGTCTCCCCTACTACGTATATTTGGAGAGACCAGGACATATATTGCAAGGAAGACCGAACATATATATCCTTGACACTAACTTTAACTGGCTATGTTTATATAAACGTGCATGCTTATCTATTAGCCGTTGGTGGAATCGGCCTCTGTCGTCCCAGAACTCTTCTAAAGTACTATTCGTTGGTGGCAGTCTTCTTTAAAACATTTTTCTACATGATTCAACAAGGATAGCCACTAGAAACATTTGCAGCATATTATGCTTCATTGTTTAAAAAAAGTCAAGAATAGTCAGCTGACTAACACGTTGGATCGAAATCTGGCTGTAAGAGATTTAAAGCTGACACTTTCGACTCGAAAAATGACCTTACTCACTGAAACCCCACCCTCGAGTTCGCGAATGGTACTAACACTCCGAAGGTAACAGTACAGAATCATTTAATCAGTATGGGATGTATCAATCAATGTGAAGTTTGTATTCCGCGTTTCTATACACGATGTTTCTCTAGTAACTTGTGCGAGGTTCCTTCTTAAAAAGATCGTCACTGGAGATGAGCTTGAATTTCGTACAAAAATGTGCATTAAACACGAAATTAGTCTAAAGACAATAGACTCTTACTAGCTGGAAAACTAGACTTCGCTTGAAGAAAATTGTTTGGTTCAATTGATGAGATTGGAAAAGTGTGGTCTGTTACGAGTTCCGTGTTCAAGATGAAACCAGCCATTTCTGCTGAACACTGTAATTAGGCTAATTAATTGAAAGCCATCATAACAAAAAAACCAGCCATAACTTGTAAAATGACGACCTGTAATTTTTCATTATGACAAAGCAAAATCACATATTACATTAATTGCAAGAGAAAAGTTGTTATGGTTCGATTGGGATTTTCTATTGTATCCTCCCTACTCAAGATTTCTTGTTCCATACAATTGTTAATTGCATCTGTTGTTAAAAAAAATTCTCTCCGTGATAAATACTTCTAATCCATAAAGGAAATAAAACGCATCTAGAGAAACATTTAGCAAGTAAGCACTAACAGTTCTGGAAAGAGGGGATGCTTTCAATAACATAGCTAATTATATATAATTCAATAAATCAACCTGAAATAACGAATACCGTGCGCTCATTTCATGTAAAAAAATTAAGAAATTCATGGAACACCCTTAGCATTTGAAGCAGGGCAAATTACAACAAGTTTCAAATCATAACGTCACAAATCGATACAATTATCTTTATTAAAACTTATTTCATCCTAATTCAAAAATATTCTCTTTCCTATTCCTTATATTTTGCATACATAAAGTTATATATCGATCACATTTCTTCCCATGGGAATTTATCCGATTCAGGAAATGCGTTCCTTTTGTATGTGTTTTCTTAGTCTCTTTATTAATTCACGTCGCTCTTGAGATAAATTTCGGAGTATACTAAAAACATCGAGGGATACAAAAACGTCCCTTGTTTTCAAATAAATGGCAGTGATAGCGACCAGCAATCTTGATGCAAGACTTCATTTGAAGAGATCATTACGATAGCATAGATAACAGTTTTTGTGGTAATTAACATGTAGATAATAAATGATGTTAAAATTACATCACGCAATGAAAAGGTAAATAACAAAAAAGAATTTGTATAACTTGAAATTTAGAACTAAGCTGAGTAGATAGCTAAATTTGCAGCGTCACTGCGGCCTATCTTAGACGATCGGGTAATTTATTCTCAAAGAATATTTCGGATAATGCTGACCTAGATATTCATCCTGATTTCATTTAACGCAAATTAATTCTTATTGTGGAAAATCTACAGCTATGTTTAATGGAACGAATATTACTGTAGATTGACACGACCTCTATCAAATCAACCAAAAGTATGGCATGCGAATGGCATTCTCCCCCATAACACATAATATAAATAAGCACACATTCATTTTTTTTTCTTGCCACCTAAATTTTATCACCTCCCCTTTTCGCCCTTTTCTTCAGAGTTAGCTCTTAAGTACTTTTCTACTTTTAAAGATGAAGATGTTACTGAAAAGCCATCGTTTTCACTTTTTCCTAATTTACACAAAATAACATCTAAGCATCGTTTTGCTATATGTCTACAGAGCACAAAGGAAATATACCTCATAATTTGAAAGATGTTGTTCAAACTTAGATACTCAATGGATTCCTGTTAACAAAGATGGTACATTTACGTGATTGTAGAGACATTCCGTACTAAAACTTTTGTAAGTATTTATTTAAATATAAGTGTAATTAGAATAATGACTCCGAGTTTAAATTAATTGAACAATAAAATGTTAAAAATTTTGATTTTTTTTAAATCTTTGTGCATAAACACGTTAAACGAAGAAAAGTAATGAAATAACTCCATAACCACAGTTTTAGTTTTCAATTTTATTTAAATATTTGCATTTATTTACAATTTCAGCCAAACAACACCAACGAATCTAAAAATGACAGAATGTGCAACTGTTCTTAATGTAGAACACAGAATGACAACAGAGGAATGTTTCATAATAGTATTTGCGATTAAAATACCCACCATTTAGAACAAATGTATGATATGCCTTATCACTTTTTAATGACATTTAAATGAGAATGGAAAGCTATGAAATATACAGCCAATTTTACATGTAATGCCAAGGCACAATTGTGCCTCTTATTTTTAAAAGCATGCTTCAAATTATGAAGAGTGATATATTTTTTAAAACAACCGACAATATATTAATACACAAACTGTTTGAAATACAAAAGATACTGATGTAGAAGATGACAATGCCAATATAAAACAATTTGCACTGAACGAATTATTTAATTTCAATGCCTTAAAACAAAAAAAAATAATAAGGGGTTTTGGGATTGGATCATTTAGAAAGAATCTTTGATCAGGTGAAAAATGCTTACAGAATATATTAAAATTACTTATTATATGTTATCAGAAATGCTATACATTTAACTATCTTACAGTTACATTAATTGAAATTATCATTTACTATTGGAAGTAATTGTTATTGATTTTGAATGTTAAATTATGAGAAAATTCAATGCACTTTGAACTATAAATGCTTTGCATTTCTCTCAAAATACTTCATAATTTTCAGATTGCTTAGTTTAAAATTGACAAGTTGAAATATATATATTATTTTATCAGTAGATTAAAATTTGTGAAGAAAATTGCATGATAGAAAGTGTAGCTACAGTTTAAAAAGTTGCAAAATAAGATATACTATGTAAAAAAATCTTAAAAGGTAAGTCATTAATAATAAAAGATGAATGTGATTTATTGCTTTCAACTTAATAAATATATTACACTCTGGCATCAGAACTTGGCAATTATTTTTAAAAATCAAATTTTTTTTTTGTTGTTCAGCATTGGGAAAAATAATTGTTAGATATACACATAATATTTAACTCTACAGTGCTACTAATATCGACTATGGTTGTTTTTAGCCTTTTGAAAAATTATCTGATTCATCAAAGCTTATGCAAATATTTTGATTACATTTGACTCCAAGATTTTAAAACAACAATACAAACTATCACTACAAAACATTTGATTAAGAGCTCAAGAAGGCTTCCATTCATCACAAGATATCAATCTCAAATGGATGATTTTGATTTAAAATAAAATCATGAACACACACACACAAAAAAAACATTGCTATGATTATATTTATAAACATGTAAATATATCAATTAAATATTTTTAAAAGTATTAGAGCAATACATAAAACGAAAGTGAGTATATCTATACTAGTTATACAATATTTTGATAAGTCATTTTGATTATTAAAAAAATATATGCTCATTTCATTTAACAAGATATAAAAATTCTAAAATTTCACAAATAGTTAATGTTATAACAGTTTTGATTTAAGCTTAGCACACAAAAAAGTTTACACATAAAGTGACATTTAAATTCCACCTACATTTAACATAATTTCTTCTCTCTAAACCCCTTTCGGCATTTCTGAGTTGGATATAACAGTCAATCAATAATGCTAAAAAGCATTTTTTAAATATGCAGTTCTATTAAATAAGCTCCAAATCAACTTGAATAACAGATCGATCAGGAAATATAAATTCAAATCTGGTAGTTATTTTTACACTCCTTTTTTTATTAAATTTTTGATAGTTTTTATTTAGCAATGGTTACATTTTTTCAACAGTATGTTCTTGCTTATAAATTTAACTATGAAATCAAAAATTGAGTATATACATATATAACACACATGTCATAATTAAAAATTTATAACATGTGTATTTCAATTAAAACAGCAGTTTTGGCCATCAGCTTTGCTGAAATCTGAATAGCATCTTTTCTTCAGTATCATTTTTGCAATATTTAGCAACCAGAAGCTGTTATATCTTAATGCATCATTTTTCCAAAAAATCTTAACAAATACAATATTAGACTGTAATAAATCCTGCTTTCCTCTTAGATAAAAACCCTGTTTTATTCTATTATTCAAATAAAACATAATTCAGAATAGGCTTTAGTATATTCTTTTCAAAGAAGAAACCAAATAAATTCTTGGTTTCTTGTTCATCCCAGACAGGTTGTGTATATCAACCAGTAGGAAAATAAACTACAAATATATAACTCTTTATCATGTACTCTTTAAGTTCTTATTAATCACAGTAAATTAAAGTTGTAAATAAAGTTCACTTTTTTCTAATAAAAAAATCTTAGAGCAGTTTATTTAAAATATATAAATAGATTTTCTGTATTAGTTTTATAAATGACAAATGCATTCTTCCATAAAATAAAATTACTCTTAATAGGCAGTGTCATAGCTTTAATGACCCATACTAAGCAATGCCTTAGTATATTGGCCAATTATATTATATATTTCTTTGTAAGTTGAAAATACAAGATTTAAAAAATACAAAAACTTGAAAAGCAACAAAACCTTTGTAACCAAATTTACCAAGGAAAAGAATATATACATTTCTGTACATCAAAGAAATAAACTTACAACACAGCTGCCTAAATTAATGTCTAAAAACATGATATTGAAACATACAATATTGGAGAAAAACGAAATATGTACTCAATTTATTATTGAGTAAAAATTAATGTCTGTATTCTAATCCTTCAAGAAAAGAATATAATTCAGTCTTTTCCAACAATATACAGATATTCTAATGTGTTTCCACAGTCATTGCACATAACAGAGAGCTTTCAAATTAACTGAAAAATGTCTCATTTATATGTCATATTTTAAACAATGCAGAATTTACTGTGCCTTAAAAATGGTCCTTAGAAAAATGAAATGATTGTATAAAATAGCTATGAATCCATTCCCATAATGAATATTACCATTATGAATTGTTTCTTCTTAAAAATGATTAATAAAAAAAAGTACAACTTCAAGTTGTTATGACACTTTCTAATTCTCTCGTAACAAAAAATGCAAAGTGCAAACTAAACACAATTGTTTGAAATTAAATAATATTTTACAAAAGCAAACATACAAGTGAAAGCACGTTAGTTTGTACTTATCGCATTTTTACAAAATATATACAGTGAATCTAAAAAAAAAAATAATACTACTTTAAACTACCAACCACTTTGAGCGTCATTTAAATGAAAAGGAACATAACATTTTAGTGCCTTATTAACTATTATTAATGTGTGCATCATTCTACTACCAAATAAAATAGTATAATTTAAATAAATATTGCAATGCACATTTCCGAAGTATTTTGCAAACGAAATCTATTTATTGTATAGCATTATTGCTATAAATGTAGCAAAAGTAAAATAGTGGATGCAAAAAAGTAAATGAAAAAGTTACACCTGCAAATGAATAAAATCAGTTATCAAAATTTTGATTTACAAAGCTCAGTAGTAGTTCAACTGCTCACGACTAGACAAATGTCCAAGGCAAATTCACAAATCATCATTAAAAGCTCCGATATCAAAATGATGGGAATGAAAGATAAATAAAACTTGGTTGTAGATAAATATTCCAATTTAAGGAAACTTTAATTTTTCAAAAGTAAAAAAAAAAAAAATCACTGTACAAAACTTCTGAAAATATCTACTTTAACATTGTTTCATTTCCTGATTATGTAAATGCAAAGTCTATGCATTTTTGATAAACTTTGCATAAATCGAGACATTACCTCATCTGAAGTACTTCAAACATGTATTTTCTATCATTTGCAAAGAAGTTTTGGCTGCATTACCCCTGGATGCAAGAAATTAATTTCAAATATGGGATACATTTTCTTCCAAGGGAAACCCACACACAAAAAAAAATCACGAGTTTTTTTTTCATACAAAATACATTTAGTACTGTACAAAGTATTAATGCGCAAAAGAATCTAGAAAATATTCCAAAGGCACCATTCATAATAGATAAAGGCATTGTTGAATTTGGAAGTAACACCTCGATAAATCAGTCAATATAAATAACGAAGAAAACAGCAACAAGAATTACTATAGAAAAATATCATTGACTGATATCCGACACAATAAAAATATGTATATTTATAACAGATGAAAAATAATAAAATTAATATGCTTGATAAATCGAGGAGATACTGCATAATGACAACCTAAGCCCAATGTTTATTCACATCGAAAGTCTATTTTATTTCTTTTAAGATGGAACTCGGAGCAATCCTAAAGGAAAGGATCCATCTGAAAATTTAAAATGCCGTTTATCATAAAATTTGAGTAGAGCTGGACTGTAAGGATGGTTTTGCTTTAAATGTACATAATGCACTTCTGGCTCAGTAGTTGTGTGTCCACATTCTTCACATACATACACTTTAGCTCTTCTTTCTTTATAAGCATATTGATGCTGAATCCCATGTACTTTCAGAGTATGCGATTCCAACGAGCATCTTTGGGTGAAGGACTTCTCACACATGTTGCATTTGTATGGTCTTACACCTGAAAGAAATACTTAATAAGTTGCTAATCCCTAAAACTAATTCAATTTTTTAAAACATAATTCTCTTAGATAAAAAAAAAAGACCTTTAAGAAATAAACCTCTTAAAATTATGTTTATTCCCAGATATTCGTCGGATTATCATTTTATTGTTAGCTTATACGAAATAATGTGTTGATTTTCATAGAGATGTGGGAAAATATGAATGAAATGAACTCATTCACAAGAAATTGCGTATTATTTCATACTTTTGCAGGACATTCAATTTATTTGTAAAATGTCAAAATAAATGCAAAGAAAATGTCCTCATATGCAGGCACTGTCCTCTTAGCAATGTCTCCTTTTCCTCTTCATTAAAAGAGCTTCCAGCTAAAAATATGCTCAATATGTAAAACAAGTCATATCCGTAAATGAGTGAAGCAAATAGATACTTCTACCTACTTCGAACAATTTCATTCAAAGGAATGAAACATTTTTAATTGTTATACTTCATAAGTATTTTAAATTGTAATGATTTAAATAATACCTATTTTTTTCATATTAGTTTGTTAATTTTAATCTTTAGTTAATATTTGTATTAAATTGAAATTATCTTAATAGATTTTAGTTTAGAACAATTTTTGAATATTTATGAACCTAAAATATTCACAATTATTGTTAATATAAGAAATCTATGCAGTCACTACTTAAGGGTTTTTATTTATTTATTTATCACAAACCCAAAGAAATATGCTTATTAAAAAAATTATACAGCAAAACTTATGTTTAGGTCAACAAATTCCATTCATTTTTAATACTGGCTTAGGATAGGACTTTTTAAAAATCTAAAGAGAATGTTTATGACTTCAATACACCAAAATATAGGATAGTATTCTAAAATTTGAACTATTTAAAATTAATCATAGATACAAACTTCCCAGTCTATAGTTTCTCAAATGTGTAAACATTTTGTTCATTTGCAAGACATTTTACAATCAAAACTGCATTTACAGTTTGCTAAGATTTCATGCAGCTATACAAGCTGCAACTTACCGAATATACTTAGTCCCTTATCCATTATGAAACAGACTAAATATAGTAGAAGTATTGAAATGGATTTTTAATGCCTAATATCAAAATTATCATGTAAAAAGCTTTCCTTCATACTTCAGGACCTTGTCATCGAAATTACATAGCCAAAATAAAATGTTCCTTAAATATTGAAAACAATGAATAAAATAATTTTTCAAAGTATTACAATTTGGCATTTATTTCAGCATTATTATTTTATTTAGATTTCCTGAATATGAATTCTAGAATTATGAATTATAACTCACCTGTATGAGTTCTAGTATGCCTCTTTAAATCAAAAGTATCATTGAATCCCTTTCCGCAAAATGTGCACAAATATCTTTTCATATCACTATGACATTTCATATGCCTGTTTAGCAGTCGCTGTAATCCAAATGTTTTTCCACAAACCCGACAACTTAGTCTAAAAAAAAAGTATTGTTATGTACAGATAAATATTTTTAAATAAAAATAGACATATCAGATGCTGAATTCATTCGAGCATACATAAGTTTTTGCATTCTAATTAATTTTGTTGTATGCACAAGTAGACCAAATTAATATTCATTTTAGTTTAATATATAAAACAAATTATTATTAAAAAACTATTAATTACCTTCCAGCTTCACTTTCCCCAACACTAGAAAGGATTTCATTGCCAGGAGATGGTAAAGGTGACATGTCTTGAGCAGGGGAAGAATTTCTGTAACTTCTCTGTAAAAGAGGATTCTTAATTCCATGTCCACCATTGACAAACTCCAGCGGCACATCAGTGGGTAAACCAAGCTAAGGATTAAAACACATCTTTAAATATCTTTTAACTATACTGTATGATTGCAATATTATGTATGAATGACTTTAATAATTTCCTCATGCAAAAATTGTTTTTGAAAAAAAAAAAAAAAACAATTTGACTCCACAAATTTATTAAAATTTCTATTTACTCTCAATATTCAATAATAAAAGATACTTACTCTTTGTTGTAGTAGTGTCAATCGAACAGGCAAGGAAGGAATCATTGCCATCTTTTCACCTCTATCATCAACCAAACTATCTGGTGATCTTGATGAGTTGCTATCACTGTCACCAGGAGAGACTGGACGCATATCGTAGGAATAAATATCTGAATGAGAATCATCTTGAGAATCGGGAATTTGAACATTGGAATGTAGTGTATGCTGTTGAACTGGCTGATATTCCTTTTCATGCTTTACAAATCGCGCACGACTTAAGTTGATTAATGTTTCCTCTTGCTCATTGTCTGTGTATTCTTGGCGACGTGGCACATGATAATCCAGGGGGCGATCTTGCACAGATGGACTTTGAATGACTGGAACAGCCATGTACGCTGGCTGTGAATGCAATGGCGGTGTTGAACATGACGAAGTGGGTTCTTCAACAGCTACTTCATCTCTGGTGTGAATTATGTTCTCATGATTTGAACGAAATCTTTCTAAGTTTATAACTGGGGAAGGTGGATTGCAAGGGGAAACTGGAAGAGTGCATGGTGAAATGGGAGGAGTCGTTTCGGCCTCTCCACGTCCACCTTCAACTCGCGTTCGTTGTTTTTGCCAAGTTTCGGTCCATCTGGCTCTTGGGTGAAGTTCTGAAATAAAAATATATATTCATAAATTTTTTGAAGTGTAGAGATGCTTTTGTTTCATTAATAAAATCCTAAAACTAGTAACATTTACATATAACATCACTGATTCAGCATTACATCCAGTGCGTAAACAAAAAAAAAAAGTCACTAAGAAATAATTCCATGTTTATTATTTATATAATAAATTAAAAATAATTTGACTTTTTCACTATAAAGGAACTTTTTAAAAGATGTAAAATGCTTTTCAATTTCCCGTCTAAAATGTTACTGCTAAAAAAATGTCAAACGTGGAGTATATTATATGTATATATATTTATATATGGGGCATTTTCAGCTAATCATAACAGGAATAGGAATTTATTTAACACAGATTAACAAGAGATTATGGGTTAAAAAAAAGCAAGAAAACAAATCACCATAAACTTAAAATTTGGAAATAAAACCTCATTCTCCACAACTATCATCCAAAAGTAATAATTGAATTTGCTCATATTCCTTTTAAGATTTCCTTAAAAGGTTTCAAGAACATGTACCCCCCCCCCCCAACTTTTTTAGGCACCATAAAAATACAAATAAGAAGGGAACGGCAAAAATTATTTCCCACTGACAGACAAAAATAGAACTTTTTATGCATATAAACACGTATTTCCGACAAAAACAGAACGATTTCATTCATAGTTACGAAATCGAAAAAATGAGAGCATCTGGGGGAGCTTAATAGCTGCATTTGGTTCAAGAAATATAAAAGGAAGACACCTCAGCACCTGGTTCTGTAATTGTCATTAGCTATTCACCTGCTCATTCCTTACAAGAGCCCCACAAGAGGGTCAAATAGGGGAAAATCATTCTGTATCAATTTTCTTACTGGAAGTTGTTATATGCTACTAAATAAATCAGTCAATATGTTAAATGATGTCAACTAATGCATTTTTCCGAAATCTTGAGTGTGCGCAGAAAGGAAGATTGCGGGTACGGTATTCCAGAATAGAAAGCACAGAAATACGATCTAATAACAAACAGCTTTCTTGTATTTCAATAGTACATTGAATCCTTCGATTCGTTTAAAAAATAATATCCATTAATTATATTAATTTTTAAAAATTAATTAAAGACATATTTTAAAAAACCTAAGTTATTATTTTATTTCAATTAAAAACAATTCGGAACATACTTCAGATGAAAATTTCTTAAGATAATGTTTTGCTCTCCTCTCAATTAACCTCTGCCTAAATTAAAACTGCTTTTAATTCGGTAAGTATCTTAAAAATGTTTCATTATCAAAAAAAACCCAATCTGCTTGTTAAAGAAATTAAATCACCAACTTAAAATTAAAATTATAGAATACTATACTTATACAATATCAATAAGCAATTAATTTGTTTTAGACAATTAAAACAAAGATTAACTGTAAGGATTAATTTCATTTACTGAATAATCCCTATAGTAAATTTCGAAAACAACTTTCCTTCTTTCTGAATTTTACTAATAACAGAAATACATAAAAGTTAAGAAGAAAAAAACACACATAACTCTTTTATATAAGCCCTAATCATTAGCGATATGCAATTCGATTTCACCTGCTACAACTCCGGCTGCATAAATGAAAAGGGGAGGGGAACAAATTACCTACATCAAGAAGTAAAGAGCAGCTACATAAAAGCTAAAATATACAAAACAAAACCATCTCCACCCTTTGACAATTTTAACAAGGGAAGAACTCGCATGTATTTTCGCCAAAGGAATAAACGTAAGAAGCGTGATGCAAACTACACGATCAACGACTAAAGAGTAGACATTTGCACCTGCGTAGCCAAGACTGCGACGAAGCATTCATCCTAGTAAGAAAAATTCGCCCACACCTGGCCTGCACTTTGTCCTTGGCCATGACTGGTTAGCAGTCACGGCCGTTTGACACACTAGGCGATGCTTATATTCACTATTTTTACTGCTTTTGTCATCATTATGCACGTTTTTTTTAAATACATATATAAAAGGTGACCTCCATGATGAAGTAAAATTTTAACAAATTGGATATTAATTTATACAACGACATTAAATGATAGATAAATCCTGAAACCTTTTAACAAAATTTAAATATTTTGGAGAATCGCTACTTTTAGAAGCATCAAAGAACACTGTTGTGCTAGAATGGTGCATTTATATTTTGTTCGCGCTGTTTTCTTAGGCAATATTTATCATAGAATTTATAAGACAAACGCATCATGGAATGCATTTTTTGAGGACAAAATGATAAATATCGTTTATAAGAATATTAATATATTCTCACTGAATGAGATGCTGTTGGACAGTATTATGAATTTACAAATTGCTATAAAAACAATGAAATAAAAGACGATATCGTTAATTTGTTATATTATAATGCAGCTGTCCGAGTTTAGTTAATTTTATATTTTGATTAGCTATATTCGCTAAAACATTTCTGATTCAGGCAATCTTTTGACACTTTTCAAAAACTGATCAGGTTATTGCTGCACTGTAATAAACTAAACAATTGCAAACAAAATGTAATTGAAACTACAACTGCAATGCTATTTTAATAGCAATATACCTGTATAAGACATCGTATAAATGAAACGGTTTCATGCTGTGTTTTTTTTTTTAAGTAACTTCTTATTTCTTTTGCCTTCAAGCAAAAATCAATGATGAAATTGACCTTGCACTTGAGAGTCGGTTGTTAGAACCGCCTAATATGCAGGTTGCGTATCCCTGTAATTAAAACGGGTACTTTCACTAAGAATTGTATTTTTGTCTTCGGGAAGAAACGTCAATACTTTCACTAATCCTTCCTTATTATGATGCAAGACCCTGAATTACTGGTTGGGCATTTCAAATGGTAAGCTTAAGTTTTCCCATTTTTACTTTACTGCGCACATAGATTAGTTTCGCATATTTCCACGCTATTAATATAAGAAACATTATTTCCAGAATATGAAATAACGGGTTTATTTCTCGTAAATGGAAATTCATTTTCCAACAACTTATTTATTCGAAATTAATTTTATCTTATCATTCTTACATTTTTGCACTGGAAGTTTCGGTGCCTGAGGCCAATAAACAGATGCTCCCCCTTTTTTTTTACTGTATGTCTCGGTATAAATACGACGCTATAAGAATTCACCATTTACGTAAAACAGCAATTTTACATCAATTCGAAACATTGGTTGTTTTTTCTTTCTTTATTTGTGTGTTTGTTTTCTCCTTACAATATCATTTTCCCCCTCCCCAGTTTATCTAGGTTTGGGGTAAGAGAGAAAGACTTAAAAAACGAGAATATTAAAACACGCATCGAATAGATATTGGCTAAACCCACCCCCACATTCTCTTTACTATTTCTGAATGATATGTTAATAAATTGTTCAACTACTTCATTTCTCAATTTTCTAAAATCGCTTCACATTTCAATTTCATAAATTTAACAGAACTACGATATTGTCAATAATGAGGTAAACAAATGAAGATCTAAGAATAATCAACTCCTTAAATATTAGATCGTTTTTTTTTTCTAAAAATTAACTCATTAAGTTTTTGGTAACATTGTTCAAAGCTACTTAAGAAAGGCCAAATTGAAAAACAATCGCAGAATAAAAAAAACACCCTTTAAGTTCATGCGTATAAACCTTAGTCATTAAGAGATTGAATTTCAAACGAAATATACATCGTGATAACCCACAAGGATTAAAGAATAAAGAGGTAGCATGCATAAAAGTATTAACTGCTTGACTTAAAGGAATGCGTTTCATATAAATGCTCTATCATACAGAAAGTTTTAATATATTTCAAAATAACGTTGAGATAACCCTACTTAGATCAAAGTTTTAAGCTGAAAATCGGTTCCCGAACAGGATTCAGTATTTCATTTCCGACTGCGCAAAATTGTGATAATGACATCTCATAAAATATTTCAATAGAAATTGGAATTGGCTTATTTATTAAAAAATTTGTAATAATTAATTTTTATATCATCATCAGGTTATTCTATTTTTTACTTTAAAAAAACATTTGTAGAAAATTTTAACTCGCCAGAAGTCATCAGGACATTGAAGGGGAAAAATGAGTTCAAAATACAATAAGTTTTAAGAAACCGTCTTTTAGATTTTAATTTAGAAACTCAGCATAGCATAGCATATATAACCATGACATTTCCAGACTTTGCAAGATAAATTAAAAGTTATAAGAATTTTTAAGGCAATATTAATATTGCGCTTTTTAAAAATTAAATTACATAAACAGAATGATTTGCAGAAAAAAACTGAGCGTTCTTGCGTTGTAAAAAAACACCTTGAAGCTTCCCATTAACTCTGCAGCGCTGTTATCTTAAAATATTTGAGCGTTAGTGGCAACACTTTAAGGTTATTTACGTTCTACGTGAAGCTATTAAGCGATAAAAGTCTAGCGGTAAGACAAGTTCCTGTCTTTTTCCTTATTACTTGAAAACTGTTCACAGTTTAAAAGTCCATCAGTGAAAAAAAACAATAAATATTATCACTCAATTAAAAATAACGAACGATTCATCTTTTTAATCAGAAAACGGTCATATGAATTTGAATTTGGGAAGGTGACACACCGAATAAGAACTAAGTGGCCGTTTTAGTATTTACGATATTTTCACCTTAATTTCAAGTGGAAATTAAAGAACAAAAGCCATCACTAAAAAAAAAAAAAAGGCACGGTCGTTTTATTTTTCGCTGAAAAAAAATCACATTGCTTCAAATTTTAAAAAGCGTTATGTAAAAAAAAAAAAGATAACGGAGGTTTATCCTTGACAAACGCCCTTTAACAAATGAAATGAGAGGCAAGGATCTTCTTTAAATCGCCTTTAGCAATCGTAAGACTTATTTTTACTTTAATAAAGAATAAGACCCGGATATGAAGGAAGAATGAAAAGGAAAAAGCCGCAGCTAAGCTTTATACATTAAGGAAGATGCAACTGACAGCACATTCCGTTAGAAAAACCGGAGAGGGTATATATTTATTTAAAAAACCGTTGATTAGCCACCAAGGTCAAATAGGTGTCTAACCAAGGCCACTTTGACTTTCACTAGTCTTGCAGATGCTTCTCAGGCCTCCCATTCACTTATGAACTTCAAGGACCACGCAGAATGTGGTACAACACTACGCGAACACGTTAACTTAATTAATAAGGAGGAACTAATTTCAAGTGCGTAGTAGGAAAAGAAGGCAAATAAAAAGATGCGCATTACGGTGCGGGGAAAGATTTTGCAACAACGGTTGATCAGGTTGGAAAACATTCAAATAGGATTGTGAAATTTTTTTCAAATCCGATTACGAAATGGCTCTAAAGAAATTCTAATTATGTTTTTAACTCGGAAAATATGGCCACTGGCGAAAATATCCGATACGTGAGCTTAGACCGAATTAAATGATTCATGCATTGTTGTGAAAATGATTTGTTGAAGAGAAGAATACTTTTAAATTGATTGTTTTACTATACAGTTGCCAAAATTTTGAAATAATAAAAGTATGGCTGTTTCTAGTACCTTAATATTCAATTTATAAAGTAATGATCAATCAAGTTTGTACATATAGTTGATAAGCTGGAATTAAGTGAAAATCATTTTTTTTTAATTCTATGGATCAAGTTAGAAGTTACTGAACTTAATTCGGTACTACAGAAGAATTTAAATTTACTTTAATTAGGCAATATTTCAAAGAATCAAAAAATGGTCTGACTTCTTGAAAAATCGATAGAAATTATGTTTTATTAGATAATTGATTATTAGATTATTTTTTATTATTTTGCTTATTTGTACAGGAAGAAGTCGAATTTCTGTAAAAAAAATCATAAAATTATATATGATAGCACTTTGCTAAATTTTTGATGATGCGCAGACATAGTTCGAAAACTGGTAAAATAATTTAGGCCATTTCGGTTTTCATCAACCGCTTTAAAAAATAACTGCATTAATGAGCAGTGATTTCATGTTTAAAAACAAATTGGAGACTTTGTAGAAAAGATTCAATTACTTCGTTAGCAAAATATTCACCGAAATGAGTATATAAATTTTTCGACGTCCATTAAGATTAATTAAGAGTTCACCAAATTCTGCTGCATAAAAAGAAAGTAGAGAGCCGTAAAATACTTCGGCTTTGAGTATCTCTAGCAGGGTAATTAAAAACCCGTAGCAGCATTCAAATAACAACTAATGAAACAGAAAAGGTAAAGAAAAACGTTTTTACATAGTTCTTTAATCATTAGACAGAACCAGAAACAAGATCTGATGATCTTTTAACTAGTTATTTAAAGACTCATACGAAGATCGTTAATGAGTGGATCCTATAAAAACCTTTCAAAATTACTCTCTAATTCTCGAACGAAGCATAAATTAATTCCGCATTTGATGCCTCTGCATGCAAAATGACATTCCAATGGACTAGAACATTCACAATCATTTAAAAATATTTAATCTAACGGATCTAAATGAAATGAACATAAGAACAATGCTAGTCGCGTGGCTCAAGGCCATTAATTCGCAACTCTTCATCGATAAAATCCTTTGTCTAGTTTCCCGCCAACTTCCTGATGAGGTTAGTGTCACGATTTTGGCAAACATCCAACGTTTCCTTAAATTTTTTGATAGGAGGAAAACTTTCTCTCCGAGTTCCATCCGTTATTTTTGCGATGTTTGTTGTCCTTTCGATCATCTTGGACGGTGAGGGGGGAGTCTATTTTCCGCAAGGTTGCAAGCCGAATTCGCCTAAGGCCACTTGGGTCACCTTTGAAACTATTCCCCCTTTTGTGGCGAAAGATCTCCTCCCCCTCGTACAACAAAACTCTTTCAGATAAGCAGGGAGGAATTTACTTACAAACGACGATTATTTGTAGGTTGAACAAGAAACTTTGAAAAAAGTATAGAAAACGAGACTCTTCTAAAACAATGTTCACCATTTTTTATTTCTTTATTACCGTTATTTCACAATGTAATTAATTGCAGAGAAATTTCGTTTGGAAAATCAAAGCAATAAGTAAGACATTGGATAAAAAAAAATAAAGACTAAACAATAAACCAAAAATGCTTTAAAGCTCATTTTGTTCCCGGCTCACTCGTTGAGCCGGGAACACACTTTCTTACGTGTGTAAAAAGCTACTGCAAGAAAGTGCAATTTTTTTAAAATCGCATATTGAAACTAGTTTATTCGTGTAAGAATGCAAATTCCAGCTAAATTTTTACCACCGAAACACAAAAGAAAAGAAAATATTTGCAGTTTCTACAATTTGTAAAAACCACATTTATACTCACCCTATAAACCTAATATAATTTCTTGATTTAAAGAAGAAAAAAAACTGTTACTTACCAAGCTTGTATCCTCCTTCCAGTTTAAATTACTTCAAGAATAAAAGGTAAACTTACCCAACTGCCTTTTTTTTTTTTTTTTTTTTTTTTTTTTGTAAATTCCTTTGTTTCGAACCCCTTAACATGCATTCTAGCAATAATTTATCTTACCTTCTTTAGCAGTTTAAAAATAATTCTTCCCTCGCCTTTTGTAGTATACAGCATTTTAACTGCATCAGCACCTACTAAATCCATGTCGATTTGGACCTTAAAAAAAGGGAGGTTACAAAATTCTAATCATAAGTATATGAACTTCCCGCCATCTCTGAAATGAGCTAATTATCAGATCTTCTAGAACTACTCATCTTATTACTTTTTAAATGTGACAATGTAGAAATTTCGGCCGTTACAACAAAACCGGTCTCCGTTCTTTTTGCAAGCACTGCTTTGCTGGCGTTTTGTGGAAGGTCCCTCAAATTAAGCAATGAACAAGGCAATGAAAGTGAATTGGAGAGTTAAAGGTCATGGTTCAGCAGCAGGAATAACGGGTTGGGGGCCGAACAGCAACAGCCGTTGAATAAGGTAAGTAAAGTGAGGGGTTTAAAGCCGCCTACGAAGTAGAAGGGGAAGAAGGGGGACCGCCTAACGTTTTTCCTTACGAAACTGACAGCCCAGTTCCTTTCATGCAGAAAGTTTCAATGCCACCATCTGTTAGGTACTGAATAAGAAACATTCCAATACCCAAGTATAGTTGAAGAGGGATCAGAACTGGCCTATAGAGTTAACGATAACCATTTTCAAACACGAGAACTACAACGTTTTCTCCAATGCGTCTTTTCAGTCCTCCCTCCCCCCTGGAATTCTTTACCATCTCAAATTCCGAACTGGTTCTTAGAAAGAGGTAAATTTCACTGAACAATGTTCTTAGCCTAGTACTGAAGTACTGAAGTACTGATTTTCCGCTGCATATTACCTTTTGGGATATACTGAAATTTGTCATTTGATTATGCTTAATACTACAGATACTAATTATTTAATATATTTTTACGCTTCTTATATAAGCGAGATCGATTAACAAATTACATTTGAATATTAAAATGCAAATAGAAAAATATCTATCCAACTGTTGCTGCGACTAATATTTAGCAATAATTAGATAATATATGCATATTTTCCAAACATTCTTTTATATCTTAAAAAAAGGAGTGTTTTTTAAAAAAATCTTATAATAAACATGTTGCTTAGTAGCACTAATTCTAAATCAAGCCAGGATTTTATTCAACCATTACATTAATTGACAATTGTACCCTTCATACGTATGAAATACTTAAAAGAATGGGAGAATCAAACTTTGAGTTAATGTTTTTTGTGAAGTAAATGTAAACAGTTTTAATATGTGAAGTAATTACGCTAAAAATTAGAAAACGAGTTCCTTTTATAGCTGATTATTTGTATTATTTTTCTCCAAAAATCTCAAAAAAAGGAAAGAATATATCAGTAAATGAATTCATGAGTAAGTTTGATCATACAAAAACAAAAATTATTAGAAAAAGATTTTTTTCTAAAACAAACTGTTTTTATAATATAAATTTGAAACAGATCAAACCCATTCAAGACAAATTAAGAAAGTGTTAACTATGTAAGTTGATGCTATCTTTTAAGCAATTATATCAAAAGGAATCCATTAAAAAAAGCTTAAAAAATATTTGTTACATAAAAAAACAAATGAAAAAAAACGTATTACAAAGTTTTAATTTAGATAAATATGATGCCGTTGACATTCTTCAGCAATGTGCTAGTGATAATCTAGTCACAAATCACAATCCTGAAGAATCTGCTTATACGCTTTCATTTGTGACGCAGCTGATAGTACAAATGCTAGAATAAAAAAAAATTCGCAAAATATCATGCTTCTCAGTATTCTAAGTTGTTTTTTTTTTCTACCCGATAAATAAACATGCATATAAAAAATGAATTGAATATATTTCAAGTTCAGTTATACGCATCCGTGCATATCAGAACCGGTTTCTACCTATGTTTGTGCACAAAACGGTAGCAAACGATTTTTTATGTGTTAATCCATCTCTATTCATAAATTTTCCATAAATTCTTCCACAGTCCCAAGAGACTGCAGGACCCCGATGACCCTAAGAACCCGTACTCTCAACAATTCTGTTTTTCCTCCACCATTTCTTAAGATGGATCCCCCCTTTCGCAAAATATTCCCAAGGTTCTTTTCTCAACTCAAACCAGGTTATATGGAGCCTGAGATGGGAGTTGCTACCCTCCCCCCCCCGTTTATCCTCTTCCCCTTTGAGGGAGAATTTGTTTAGAAGAAAAACGTCGGTCAGTACGTCAGGGTCGAAACAGTCCCTTGATCTTGAACCACGGCTTTTTCCCCTTACTTCGACCTTGAACAACAAAGGTCTTTCTCCCTCTTCTTTGCCATCCAGCACCTTTCTCACCCACCGACTACGGAAATGCAGATTCACTCCGATTACGTATTCTCACGATGTTGGTCAACATATTTCTTTTTTTAGCACACCAGATTGAAGTTTCATTGAAAATTCGCAACGTTTCCTGCAGTTTGCGTAACTTTCTATAGGCAATGTCCGGTTAGGGAGATGACCATTTGGTGACATCTACTCAAGCATGAAGATTCTTGAAAGAAAGTAAAAGGTCCGAAGTTGGACAAGAGGATGCTGAAACAATGAAAAACTCAGACAAAAAGCCGGCCTCCTCGTAACCGGCCACTGTATACACAAAGGAATCTTCATACAAAGAATTTCAATAGGCAACCCTACCCCCCCAAAAAAAGAAAATTCTTTTAGTGACAACGCATCGCCCCACCAGTTAGCCATTTGTTCAATCATTCATGTTTCCTGTTCTTTTTATCTACTTGGTCTCGTCCGCTAGGTCAGTGATAACAGTGTAGTAAAACCAATTGCTTACTGTTTGGATATCCCAATCCACTAACCTAACAATGGTTCAAAGATAACCTGATTCCAAGACTTCTTAATTCAACTTTTGTAACTAAAAAAAGGAGGAGATTCAAGACAAAGTAATGTAAAAAATTTAGCGAAATCTTAGAAGATTCTAATTCTGTTATTTTGTTCTTTATATATAAGAAGATTCCGTTCTTTACGTTAGATATGCATTTTTTTCCATTTTTTTTTTTTTTTTTTTGTACTGGATAATGGATAAATTGTCTCAAATGGAAAACTATTATTGGTATATAATTATTTATTAAGATGTTCTTACATTAACAATAAATTCAGTGTATTTCTTGACAGGGACCAAAAAGTCGTAAAGCCAAAGTTTTAAATAATGAAAAATTCTTTAAATATATTTTTTGAAAAAAGTTATTTTTTCCGTTTAGGTACAGTGAGACTGGTCATGCGAAAAAAAAAATTAATTATTAATAATTTTTAAAACAAGTATTTTGAAATCTCCTATATACTTTCATTCGTGTGTAATTCGTTAAAAGACTAAAGAATCTATAATTATATTTAAAAAGCAATCGAAATTTAACAAAAATTCCCTATTCAGATTCAGGTCTATAATCAATATAAATTATATTATTCTTTTTTTTATGAATATCAAATATTACATTGTGGAAAGCGTGTTCAATAAAGCATCAGATTTTGCTTAAATTTCTCTAAAATAACTGCATTCAGAAATTCAGTTTTTCCATTCGGTTAACAAGATTAACTTTCATCTTGAAAATACTCATTGTTAATGATACTTTTGATTTCTAATGAACAGTTTCAGCCTGAATAACAACTGTCAGGAAATGAGTCAGCCTAGAAGTACGTTAAACACAGAAAATTGATCTACGCGTAAACTATTTCTCTAAGGTACTAAAACGCACTATCGTGTTATGCGGTTAAACCTGGAATTGATGCAACCGCATTAAGCTGAAAAAATAAAATGCATACATTAACATACAGAATGAACGTTGAAAATGACATCAACAGTTACACATCAAGCGCCTTAAACCGAATCTTTCCACGTGTCGAATTTTTCAAGAAATGAGTAAAATCTGATATCACGCCGACGCTACTAGAAAATAATTCACCAGAACAAAAAATAAAGCAATAATAAACAAAACAAGAAATTCTTTTTCCGGGAAGTCCTTGAGCCTGAACTTGACCGCTTTCGCAAACGTTTTTGGCCAGTGGCCACAAAAAAGCAAAACACAATCCCCCGAAAATGTTTTTTTCCGTGCAACGAATTGACAATTAGAAAAATCCTCGTTTTGTATCTCGGGGCGGTTAGGCCGGTATATCCCATTACAACATCGCGCAATAGGCACCAAGCGTCACAAGACATTCAACGTCATAATTATATTCTGTTGAGAGTCCAACTGCTTTTTAACCAAAACAAATTGCGTAACCAGTAGGCTATGAGGAAGAAAAACTTTTTAGCCATAAGGAAAAGTCGGTGGGGAAGAACGTCCTAAAAAATATCAATCAAGCGAAATTGAAAGTATTTTCTTTACTACAAATATTCGAGAACAGCTGGCAAGTAACAAACCGGTAACATTAGGAAAAATAATCGCATCAAAATATCTATTGACTTTATTCGATTGCAAGATGCGATTATTTTCAAGTATACGTAATTCGTCTCTCTTGACCTTAGAAAAGCAGGATGATAAAGCTGAAAAACGGTCATTTAAAACAGAAAATAATTATGTAAATACCAGTTTTCTTTATTGTATTGGATCTAATATGCAAACTATACATGATAAAAAGATTTCGATTATTAAATAAATGAATCAATTATTGTGTGTTTGACATAAAATCTTTCCGAAAATACCTCAAGAATTTAAACTTCGCAATTCAGTTCGACATATCATTTTATGAAATATTCCGAACTTATGCTTGTTTTCCTCCAACTCGGAGCTATATTAAATTGGATCGTATCGTTTAGAACTGCGATATTCGATTAGTAAGGATAGGGGGAATGGTTTTTAGAGCAGCCAAAATTTAAGGGAGCAATATATTTTTTAAAATATTACTAAATAAACCAGTTTAAATGAAACACTTCATTGATATTTTCCAAATAAATCTATTTAAATTATTCTCAATTCACAATTTGCTGATGTTTCATTGATCTATTTATTAATTTTATCAATCTCGCCTTCCAAAATACGCATAGAAGACTCGAAATAAATAAAAATTCAGTTGTTGGAACAAGGACTGTAATAGATTATTCTTAAGTATTATCTTCATTCAACCATTCATCTCATAATCGAAAATTTGAAAATCTTTATATATACATCATTCCGAATATTTATTTTTATTTGTATATAAAAACATATTTAGAAATTAATATATTTTAATTGATTGATTTCACCACAAAATAAAGTTTTTCACAAGTATGAGGTGAACTCTGTGTTTCGCATTACTCACGGCAAGTAGTTACAGTCAGTTTTTCAGAAATGAATAACAAATAGTTTAACCGTTATTTAGAAAGCAAAATAATAAATAATCACAAATAAGCAATTTTTTAGCCTGTATTTTTTCCCCTTTCTATCTCATCTTAGAGAAACACAAGACAAATTTAAAAGATTTTTTTTTCATTTAAGTAAAACTGATTAAATTATTAAAATTGAGAACAGCTTTTGATATGAAAAAAATATGAGATCAATAAAAATATACAAAAAAATTTCAACATTATTCAATGAATATACAAATTAATACAAATAATCATCAATAATCTTAAAATTTAAAAAATATTTTTGCATTTTAAAGCTATTTTAAAAAGAGATCAGATAAATTTCGCCATTCAAAGCTATATCCAGACCGCAAAAAGCTAATTAGTTTTTATTATTTGCAATCTTAAAGTCCTATTTCCAATTTAAAAAATTATTTGCAGACTACATATTTTTTATTACATTTATATTACATATAGCAGTTAATATATTCTGACAAATATTTTTAAAAAACTGCATCTTAGACAAAATTAAACTTTTCAAATAATATATTTTAGAATATTATTCAGTACTTTACAAACTATTTTAAATTGATCTAATTCAGACATAGCATACACTCTGAATAATAGAAATATTATCTGCTAATATAATCTAAGTGAATTAGACTGCATCATATTACACAATAGGTCTTTGAAGACATTGATAATGAAAATCTACTTTCGCTTTTTAACATTGAAACACGAGGAAGCGATTTAAATCCTTCCTTATATCCTTGATCTACTTTCACGCATTTTATTATCCTCGATCTACTTACTTTCAACAAAGTGAGTAACAAAAACATTCTCACCTGCTAATGACTGATGATGTGTTTGTTCTGGTTTAGGTGGTGCTTTATTTGTTGTTGTGGTGGTCGTCGTTGAGGTCGGTGGTACTATCGTAGCCTGTTCGGGACTTGGTGGTGGAGTGACAATCCCACAGGATGCTGCTTTCCAATGTTGACGTTTCCGCACCAGGAAAACTTTCGGCATCTTGCAAAAGTCCAAAATATAAATATATACAAGTCCTCCAAAAAATTTTAAAAACTGTATCAGGACTACACCGAAATTTTATCGGTATAGCCGAAAAATTATTTTAAGCAACTGCGGAATAAAAAAAAATTACGAAGTCCGAACAAATAATTCACTAAGTCCGTAAAAACGCGCGTGCATATACGAAACACAAAGTATTTTGGAATGTCCCGGACGGGTGTTCAGTACAGTCCGTACTCGATGGTGTACTGTTACTATTTGTGATGAGCCCTCCAGATTTCTCCCTTCACTCCTCGAAGGATGAAGCATAAATGTGGGCTAGTAAGCCACTGAAAACATATGAAGCCGCGCGCTCAGAGAACTAAAGAAAGTGAGTGGACGAGAAGAGCATGTGACGTCACTGGAGAGGTGGCCGGACCTTCCATTAGACGAGGGGAAAGTAAGGGAATCATACAGGTGGCCGTGAAAAGCTGACGGGACGGGTTACCAGGTTGAAGGGCATGGTGAATCGCCAAAGCCGCCTATCCGATTCGGGAACTTCGCCAATACCAACCGGGCCTGGCGTCTAAATTGTTCCCGGTGGGATGGGTTTCGATATCAGTCAAAAGAAATGCGACGGAAACGGGACCCAGCTGAGAATTTAGCCATGCATTAAATGTCGCTGTCAGGGTTTTTTTTGTGTATGAAATCTGATCAATTAACACTTTTGTTAATACTTAATAGAACGTTTTCTTAACTCTCAGCAGAGAAATCTTTAAAATCAATATTTATATGCGATACTGTAATATATTTTAGATCAATACAATATGTAGAAAGAAAAACGAAGGAAATACTCGAGAGACTGTTTTCTGTTGCTCGAATCAAGAGAAATAAATTTGAAACAAATGAACCTAAAATAATCGGATTATTTCAAGTAAAGTGTTTATTTAAAAACGACCGAGGATGACTATTAAACTTTAATACATTTGAACCTTAAATCAGGTTAATTACGATCAGAGATATAAATTATCGAACAAGTTTGAGAATTATAAAATAGTATTGTTAATTTATACATTCAGGGCCTAATATCTATACATTTATACTTTTCTGTATGAAAGTAGCGATAAAAATTAAAACGACTTTTTATTGAAAGAAAATTTAAGAAGAATCATCAAAAAGAAAATACCAATAAAGCATATTTAAGAAATTAGTAAACGAAATAAATCTACACCTATCCCCCGATTTACACTGAATATAGGTTCCTTAGAAAACCGTGTAAATCGAAATCGTTGATTCTTATACGTAAAACCGTGTAAATCGAAAACAAACTAAAATGTGCATAATTCAGTCATTTATTTCAACGTAAAATAAAACTAAATATATCTTAAAAACATAAAAATAACTGTCTATTCTGATCAAATCTTTATAGACCTCCTCATATTGAGTTAAGCGTTCATTAATATCTCGCTGAAATAGGAGAGCTCGTTCAACATTCGGATCATTTTGTAGAAAATGATTACCCAATTTTCGCCCTAATTCAAGTCCTTCACGGATGACTTTTGCTGTGAATGCAACTGGGTCAGACTCTTCTTCATCAGGATCACTGCCACGATCATTTGTTTCATTAACCATGTCCACTAAATCATCCTCATCTAGTTCTTTGTCCTCCATTAGTTCTACAATATCTGCCTCAGCAAAATCCTTGAAACTTTCTCCTCTTATTGTATGCGCCATCATCCATCTCGGGTCGGTGCAAATTTAAAAACCGTGTAAAAGTGAAATCGTGTAAACCGAGTGCCGTGTAAATCGGGGGATAGGTGTATTTGTTTAGTTTTTAGCAAATTATTTATATGTAATTCATTTATAAAAAGAAAATTCCTATTTCTCAGGAGTCAGAATTATTACTGCATGTATTCTATGATCTAATTCAAATCTCCTGAATTTTTCTTTCATTATCATAACGATTTATATTAATTTTAACGATAAAGAAAATACGTAAAGTAAGAACGGATGTTTCACACAAACTATAGTTTCAATTTCAGATAATTCGAATTTCGGACTGCTAGTTTACTAAAACTTTTGAATCTTACAAAATGAATTTTGTATCTACCGTTAAGCAAACTTAAATTATTCAATAAGAAAATATTAAAATAATTTTAAATCCCTATTTCAGACAAAATTTTAAAAATATATTATATTTTCATAAGATATATATTGTTTTATGATTAAATAATTTAAAATTTTTGATTTTTGAAAAAAAAATATATGAACTTTCTACTTAATTACGCCAATTTGAAACAAAGATATATGCTTAGAGCTTGATTTACTTTTTCCTTAAATTTTATAACTCGTGATTCAGACATTTATTAATAAAAGAAAAACAGGTGTAAAAATTTCTACAACGTTTGAAATTATAAGAGGAAAAACATAATTGTTTATCATTTCAGCATAATCTTAAATTACTTTGCTTAATCTTATTTAAATTTTAAAAATATTTCATACTTTTCTTTTCTTGATCTAGCTCTAAGGGTTTAAAAGCTACCTTTCTCTAGTTTGGATACAAGACAGTTAGGCAGGAACGTTTTGCAGAACTCGAACCCACTTTGGGTTTAGTCGAGACAGTTTTGCCCGGGTGATTTTTAATGAACAGAAGCTCTAATATACTCGAGTAGAATAAATATCTAAAATTTTCACCCACAAAACCCCATACTTATTACAAAAATATTCCTCGTCTCCATGTATGAATGAAAACATTTTTTGCGATATGAAACCCAAAAATAACTGAGAGAAAAAAAATTCATTACAATAAATAAAAAGAAATTAAGTTAAATAATCTGTAATAAATAATGATTAATCTGATTATATTTGGTGGTATGATTTAAATGAAAATTACTTTCTGAATTGCTTTTTCTTACTTTAATTAAAGAAATTGAACTCGACTTTTTTTTTTCTCGCTAATAGGCGCTTTGTTTAAACTATCTTGATCTATACGGATAAGACTCGGGATCAAACATTCTTCCTATCTGTGATGAAACTTCTTTTAGAAATTAATGATGAAAACAACAAAATACAGTTGCGTCGTATCATGATATTTTGATCATTAAAAATTAGGTAGAATTTTAACTAATGAAAATGTGTAAAAAATATATACTCAGTTCTAAGATGAAGATAAAATAATATTGATTCGAATAACTTTTAGCCAAAATAGTTTTTTGTATGATTACGTAATATATAACACGAAGAAAAATTAGCAGATGTTCACATAAAATTGTAGCAGTTTGCTCATCGATTTCTGTTAGATTTCGTGAATGTATATGGTAACTTATATCATGATAATTTTTTGTAATGTCATGTAATAAATAATTTTCAATCATAAAATTGGGGCATTTTCATTAACAATTTCCAATAGATTTCTTAAAAATACAGAATGAACTAAAAAATTTTATCTATCTATAAAATAAATATCAATTTATTTTATAGATAAATTTATTACGACTATAATATCTGTTCGAATACAATCAGTTCTATTTTTGGAAGAAAAAAAAGACACAAATTTCGGAAGTAATATGAAGATAACGCCGTCATGTAATTATAAGTCAACGCAATTATAAATTATTCAAAATCAGTAAACTTAAGTGAAAATTTTAAATCAAATAATTTCGTTACTTAGTTTTTATTTTGATTACTGAAGAATCCAGAAAAATATAAATATAAGATTACTTCGGTAATCCCAAGTTTGTTTTTCTAATTTTTTTTTTCTTTTCTACCCAAACTTTCAGAAAACTTTGTGAGATTTTAATGTTTTGATGATATTTTGGCGTCAAGTTCTAAGGATCATCGAAAGGAAACCCAATTCCACCAATGTTATATCGTACATGTGAGCCTGATACTAGCGAAAACAATAAAAGGAAGGAAGGTATGTTCTCCAGCGAATGCTCCAGAAACGGAGTTCTTGCCTTTTGCAGGTTAACAAAGATCAAAATTTCTCAAATACCACAAAACACGAAAACAAATACTGCTAGACAATCATCTTCATGTCAGTAAGATGTAAACTCATGTAAACTGACCATGACTAAAAATTCCTATTCACTTCAACTTTACACGCTAATCTAAATAAACGAAACATTAAGCTTTAGCCTGAAAATTGTTTAAGTTTTCTTAATGTTTGAACTCTATCCTAAAATCCTTCATGGATCCTTCTCCTATAATTCGTAAAATGTTTGTTATTATTTTATCCCAGACTTCATTATAACCATTCATAACTTGATTGCAGCTATAGTCAAGCTATAGTTAAAAGACAGAGTTTAAACTCCATTTTCCCAAACATTTCTATTTAAATTGTTAGATTAAAATAAAATATGAGATCTATAAAAAAGAAAAAAACATGAGTTTTTCGGACTCTTCACAAAGCAAGAAACCCTTCTGTATCCGGAAAAAACAAATGAAATGAAAAGTTTCGATCCAACGGTATTCTAAGATTGAGAAATGCCGAAGTTTTTTTCTTGAGTAAGGACAAATATATCATGCTTCCGGTATCAACTATTAAAACCACCACCACCGTAACCTTGACA
Source organism: Argiope trifasciata (assembly GCA_026543055.1). Lineage (NCBI taxonomy): Eukaryota > Metazoa > Arthropoda > Arachnida > Araneae > Araneidae > Argiope > Argiope trifasciata. Next base: position 506,242 of record JAPMOQ010038391.1, read on the forward strand.
TTAACCGCAAGTTTCCTAACTACCATAAGTGAAACATAATAATTTGTTCAGTTCGTTGTTGCTGAAATCTTTCGGCGAAATATTTTTTAATTGAAGAGCTATCGGTAAATTTAGAGAACAAGTACCTAGTAATTTAGGAATAAAATATGGTTGGTTGAAATTTACATACCAGTTTTTAAGTAAGTACTAGTTTTTCGAATGTTTTATTACAACCTTATATTTTTAATTCCGGTTTGATTAAAGGTTTTTATTAACTTAGAATAGCTGCATAAATGGATGTTTTTGTTGAAAATAATAAGCATAAAACTACGTATGTTTTTCAATTAGGGGGAAAATAGACAAATCTTTTTTTAAAGTACGTATGATGATGATAATCACGGAAATGTATTTTTTTTAAACGCTTTGTTAATTAGAAATTTTTGTGCACAATTAGGCGAAGTGAAAGATTTTCGCAGCAAATAAAAAAAAATTAATGTGCTTTAAGATATGTTGGTAAAAGTGTAGAATAGTGTGCTTGCTACACCAAGTCGCCAATAAAGATGGCGGGCAAAATAAATAAACACTTCTATGAATCAGTTACGGTTACCACTTTATGCATTAAAATTATGATCTTAACTGATAAGTATTAGAATTTTGATTTTAATTTGAGATTTATTTAATCTGTCATTTAGATTAACCTTTAGGATCACTATCGCTTCTTATCTTAATTTTGTCAAAGTTTTTCAAACCGGCTGGGCCGGTCTGAAAATTTTAGAGCACGAGATGTCTGTTGGACTCTGAAGAAGGCACCGGGTAGAATTTTTTAACTTAAAAAAATCATCCTAGGACTTCGCTACCGACGGGAACTGGAATTTAGTAGCTTCGCTAGCACATTGAACGTAAGGACAGTGTTGGATAACAGGAACAGCTCATACAAAAGAATATCCTTTCCGAACTTCATCAACTCTTAAATATATATATTCTACTCGCCCTTCATCCATGCTGCAGATTTACCCGATACATTTACCTGACGTCCATTCTTGCACAATTGCCTACATCACAAATTATTAATGGAACGAACGTTACTGCAGCAAAAGAATTACGAGAACTTCGAAGAATTCCATTGCGGCTATCTTTTAATGTGAGAACGCAGACGATTTTTCAAAGTGCATACTAACAATTGAAAACAAATATTTCCTATTCGTATTTACATTAAAAAAATAGAATTGTATTTCTTATTAATTGTAATAAAAAAACTTTCAATTATAATATAGTACAAAATTAAAATCCTTAATCGATATTTTTAAAAAAACCATTTTTCATAAAATAGAAGTAGTTCATGTATAACTCAACTATTGTAAAAAGTAGTAAACAAAACAGAATTATTGTTGCTAGAAGAACGCTCCGTTGGGTTGCCATATTGGAGAGAAACTCGGGGGGGGGGGACACTATGCTTCACTTGACCCGATATGTTTTTTCGCACATAGCGCTTTAATAAAATTAGCGGAATACATTGATGCCCATGCCCATGCTATAATGCCTCAGGGAAAATTAGTTCTTAGGTGACTTAGTGGCAAGGCCTCTGCATTGAGTTTAGAGGTCTATAGGTTCGAAAACCGCTTCTACTGAAGATTTAATTTCCGTCATGTGTATGCCCTCTAAATCTAAAGGCGAGAGTCTCATGACATCCCAAGTGCCACACTTGTCATCTGAACTGCGGTTTAAAATTACAAGCTCCCTCTTAAAATGATTCTTGTATTGCTGTAAGTAATAAACTGATAACTAATCATGATAAATAATCAGCTTATAATTAAAATCCAAGTATTAAAACTGAATTGTTGAACAAGTTCAGAAAGAAAAAGAACATAACCGTGAAGGAAATTGAAATTAGATGCTAAATTGTTATGTTACTGGGATTTTTGTGATCATGTTGAATTTATATGAATTCTTACTTTCTCTTATACAAATTTTAGAGCACATAGCAATTATTAGCTAGTTTTATAACTTTTTTATAATCATTTCTTTAAAAGTACTTCAAATTTTTATTGATAATGTTGAATTAAGATGATTTAATGGCAGTTGATTATGTAATCATTGATTATGTTTAAGATGGAAAAATAACGGCAAGTGCGAACAAGACATGAATACATTTTCATCCTGAGCAATGCTGTGTATCTGATACGCATATATAAAATATATTATATGATTGTTTATATACAAATGAGATATAAAGGTATATATATGTGTTTTAATTCTAAACACCATAAGTGGTAGCTTAAATATGATTGCTATAAAATTATTTTAGCAATTGCAATACCATTTATATATTTAATTCAATTGACACCAAAATTTAAGTGTATAAGATATAAGAGGTACCTGTACTTTGGATGTGTATCAGCAGTAAATTTACCCTTTGCACTCAAATGCAATTCGATGCATAATTATTTACCTAATTCAAGGACTTGTTTATTGATCCGAAAAATAGAGTAATAGAGTTTCTTGCCAGTTTAAAGAGGCTTAATAATAAAAATTAAAAATAAATAAAATATCAAAATGAGCTCCATCATGAACGGTACTTAAGTGAACTCCTTGTAGTCTATCTTCTCTCAACTCCTTCAGTGATGTACTGTGTTAAGACTGACTGATTTATTTTGAGCTTATGAATTCAATTTGAGCATTTCCACTTTAACCTATTGTTACTATTTAAATGAAAAATTGGTACGAAACATTTATATCTACAGGACTGTATTTTAAATCAAAGAATTAAATGATGAAAACTTGTTTTATTCCCATGCTTGGGCATGAATTAAATGTGATGTTTCGTATAATGCATCAAGATGTTCAATATCTAAGTAAGTTGTATTATAAATAATTGTATTTACTATGACAGGTAAAAATTGACATGTTGTCATGATTAAGAATAATGCAGTTTTATTATGCGTATTTTTAAGAATTTTCTCTTTATAAAGACTTTTTCTGTCTTTCCTTCTTAAAACGCAGATTAACATAGTTGCCTAGTGTCTTTCCTTATTCGCCCTCAAGCAACTAATTGCAAATAGAAGCTTCAAATTGAGAGATACTCATATTGCAACAATACCTTTTTTTATTTTTTTTTTACGTTCCCGCTTTTAAGGTTTTGCCAACGTATCTTTTTATTGGTTCCTTTAGATTAAGTTAGTGATTTCACGCAATTTGTTTTCTTTCAATTAACGTTACCATCCCTTTGGTCTCTTGAAAAATGTTAAAGTGGAGTAATAAATTAAAAATATTATTCTATTTTAAAGAGTTTTTCTGGATAGCATTTAAGTTTATAAAAAACGAAAAGCTTTATTATAATCAATACAATTATTTAAAATTCTTAAATTCAACTTGGTGAAACGATAAATTTATAGTTGTCTAAATAGTGCAACATACTTTTGTTAGCCCATAAAATTCTTGCCATCACAAACTGAATTCATCTGAACGTTTCATACTGACAATAAACAATGCACTCTATAATCCCCTATAATATCTTTGGAGAGTCGAAATTTTGAGGATCATTATTTCAGATTTCTAGTTCACACAACTGGATTTCCGTTCTAGAAATTCGCAAGGTGTTTCACGATTTTTAGGAAAATGGATTCGAATATATAGGTCCCTTTCCCATCTTGTAATTTCCTAGATTGAGGATCGAACGTTAGTCTGTTTTAATAAGGTCAAGAGGATAACAGAAGAACATGATTGTGTGTACAGAACATCATAAATTTCATAGAACAATGTAGTGGGGAGCAATTATCCACTGCTACGAGATCCCAGCCTTGCTCTAAGAATGTTTTTTTTTCCTTCCTCCTTCTTATTCTATCTTGTGGATCAATAAAGATTTGTAGATTAGATAGAAATATATGCCAGTGTTAAAAAGATCAAGTAAAAGCATAATTGTATTTTCAAGATGTTAGAAGATAGTAGTAAACAAAAGACATTTATGTATAAAATGTAGAGCAGTAACAATGTTTGTGCGTTTCTTGATATAAAAATATTACATATAATATATCCATTTTTAATCGCGATTAATAGTTAAATTTTTGTAACTTTCATATGTTGGTGGATCGTATTTTTCTAGTGAGTTTCTTCAGAATACGGAATCTGCAGTTATTAAGCAACCTCATTTTAAAGTAAAAGTATTCCCTATTTAAAATTATAAAAATGTAATGAGAGTTTTAAATTCTCTATCTATGACTTGACGCTAAAGGGATACATGTAGAGCCTCTCACAAAACATTTCAGAAGAGTCATGGATTAGTCATTTAAATTACCTAAAAAGAGAGATTATATATATTGTATACTTTGCCACATCAACATTGAAAGAATATTTTTATTGAAAAAAATTATTTCCCTTAAAAGGCTATACTATTAACACCTTGACACGTATAGTACTTGAAATTTATAAAAGTATACGCATATTTCATTACATGATTTTTAAAAAAATGCATGTAATTTGTATAAATGTATTGCAACTAGAAATGGTTTCAAGGATATTTTGTCCTCCTTTGTGTAACATATTTAACTTTGGAAGCTTTAATAAGTTCAAGAGTTTGGTTCTCTCAGTATTTATGTATATAATCCCTATAGCTTATACTACCGTGATGTGTGGTGTGAGTAGTATTTAATTTGCGAAATAGAGACCCAGGTTCAAATGCAATAGTAAAATAACATATAACACAATAAATTCCAATATAATACAATAAAAACTTTGCATGTTGCACATATTTATATTGCCAGAAATCGACCCATAGGAAAATTTTGAATAACATGAGAAATGAAAAATAATTTTTTAAGCCATTAAGTCATTTTTTAGCCATTTAAAGATGATTGACTGCTTTAATTCATGGAAAAGCAAAACAATCCTGATAACTCTCAGTAAAATTTTAAAACTTCCTTCCACATCAATTACTAGGTTTCCAATATTATGCTTGGATTATCATCACTTACTACCAAGTAAACTTAATATTTTAATCCCTGAATGATTTTTAATGCGAGTTTAAATATCATTTAGGGTTTTTAAAGTTTTATGAAAAAGTATTTTATATGAGAACAGCAATCACCATGTTTTTGCTGCACTGTAAGATTTCGATTGTCAGGAATAATCATAATCATTATCACCATTTCCTACGGTATCAGTATTCTTAAAATCTGTCAGTTACTATGTAAACTATTATTTATATTGAAGAAATCAGTAATCATATTACATCAATTGGATACAAATAACTCATCTTAATACTAAATCTTAATTCACTCGATTAATAACCTATACTTATTATAACGAAGGAAGAATGCATTGATTCTTTGATACGGAACGAATAATATGAACGTGCTGTGAGAAATTTGAACGATTAAATAAAATCAAAATAAATTGCTAAAATAATCTAAATGTACCAACTGTCCTGATAATTACGAGGCTCTGAATACTTTCATCAACTATTACTTAAAAACATTGAGCTCTTCAATTTCTTTTTTCACCTATCTCCATTATATGTTGCTGAAATCTGGGATGGAGATATAAGCTATGACAAATATGGATTTAGAAAAGTATTATGTCTTAGAAATTAAAATATGTTAATAATTCATATCAAAGCTTTGAAGTGAAATATATGCTTTGAATTAAGATGAAAATAATTTTTCATTACAGGAGAGATATATTACATCTTAAATTACTAATTAACTCTAAATCTTTCCTTGACTTCAATTAAAGCAACATCAACATCATGAAAATGCTATTAAAATTCATTTTAAGAAATTTGAAGTGAACATAGAATTACTCAGATATCTTATTTGATCTTTATACTATTGGCTTAACGTTATTAATTACTCATAGAGGTGATATCATATGCATATGCACATTTGAGCATATTTTTTACTTACAGAAATTTGAAAATGAATGATGATTAAGTGTTAAATAGCGACAGAAAAAAGTTGAAATAAAATGCAGGTTTATCTGCTATAGTATTTAATTTCCGAGACTTAGACGTCGAGTCTCGCTTTAATTTTTTTAAATCGTTATTTGCTTTTTTTATCATTAAAAAAAGTATCAGCATCGCATGGGAATAGCAAGAACTTAATGAGATTAATTCATCTACAAACTGATGAGAGAAAAAAAGTATCTTCGTCGCCAACATGACGAGATCTTAATCGTTTCAATTTATGGAAGACATATTGTGTATAATCATTAAAAAAAATGTTTTTCTCAAACTCACTTATCCCCAGCCTGGATCTTTTAAAACTTATTTCAATTTTTTTCTTCCTTTTTTTATATAGTTATTTTCTTAACGTTTTTGAAAATTGTTAACCACCTTTGAACTCATTTGCTTGTATCTGCATTCTTTATCTACGTGATTATGAGAAACCAAGAAAATATTTTGAAATGCACTTTCAATCAAACCATCTATCTTAAAAATACTTAATATGCTGATAGAAATATAATATCTGATTAAATATGTAATTTGCTATACAGATCATTTCAAACAATATTATACAACCACAATTAAGATGTTATTAGTAAATCTTGAGTTGCAGAAAGTGCTCAGTTTGATTTTCAATCACTAGCCAGCAAAAATAATTGATAAAGAAAATTATCATTTATTAGTATCAAAAAATAATTTTTAAAGAAATTTGACTTTAAAAATTCACTAACGCTTTACTAATAAATTTGAATATCATGTATGGTCATTATATTCTCTTTTGTTTCAAAAATTATTAAAAGTGTTGTTCTGGCGAAAATTAGACGTAGGAAAAATTCATCAATAGTGATAAAGCCTTTAAAAATCGATATTTAATAAAACTAAACTAACTAACTAAACTTTACTGCAAATTACAAAAATTTATTCCAAAAAAAAATGTAAAAGTTAAATTGAATCTAAAACATATTTACAGTAAGTAATTAGACATTTCAGAAATAATCATGTAAACCTTAAAAACACCGACGACTGTTAAGTAAAACCTGTATTGTTACCTTGTATAATTTTTATCCCAATTAGTTATTTATTTTTAAAACGTTTTCAAGCACATATTAACAGCTTTGGGGAATTTAATGAGTTATTCATTTATCGGGGAAAGTACTAGAAAAAAAATCAAGCGATTACTTTTAGCCAGCAATAGACCATGAGCTATGAAAGATTATCAATTATAATGCAATGCATCAGAATTTAATAATGCATAAAATTAAATAAATTGATGTAGATAAATGATGGAAGCTAAAACTTCGCAATTTTTTATCTACAGGCATTTTTAAAGAGTGTAGAAAAACGATTGCAAAACTAATATAAACTAGGAGGAAACATTCGTTTAGAAAAATGTGAAAACAAAGAATCAGTTTTTCAGGATGTTAAAAAAATTTTATTTTTCAGTTTTATTTTTAATTACAAAGAAGAAAAATATGAATGATTATATAGATTTTTTAAGAGAAAATGTAAACTGTAAATAAAGGACTTTAAAATTTCATTAG